>PVKZ01004165.1:0-94423 GCA_004027375.1 Macroglossus sobrinus | reverse complement strand
ACACACACACACACACACACACACACACACACACTCTCTCTCTCTCTCTCTCTCTCTCTCTCTCTCTCTCTCTCTCTCTCTCACTCTCTCCCTCCCTCCCTCCCTTCCTCCCTCCCTCCAGATATCAGTCAGAAGTCCAGATTGTCACTTACGCTTCTCACCAGCAGGCTATAAGTGGGAGGGTCCCCCATTCCTCCCCTCAGGTTTGATTGTTTGCTAGAGCGGCTTACAGGACTCAGGACAACAGTCTGCTTGCTAGATCACCGGGTTATCATGAGGGGCCGTAACTCAGGAGCAGCGGGGCAGAGATGCACGGGGCAATGTGGAGCTTCCATCTTCTGTCCAGGTGCCCCAGTCCCCCGACATCTGCACGTGTTCACCCCAGTGTTCAACCTCAGCAGCTCTCCGAACCCCATCCTTTCTGGTTTTAAGGCAGCGTACTCACTTCCTCCCTCTCTGTCTCTCTCTGACTCTCTGTTTCTCTGTCCCTGTCTCTCCCTCTTTCTTTCCTGCTTTTCAAGCCTTTAAGTCTTTAAAAAAAGACTAAGAAGAAAAATAAGCCTTTGGTAGGCTCCTATTTTCAAATTTAAGTAGGCATGGTTGACTAGACCACTGGCCACTGGCGACGGATTCCATCTCCAGCCCCTCTCCCCGCCCTGGAGTTCCCAAGTAGACTGCAAGGTCCACCCCTCCAGCCCCCTGTTCCCCTGGCAAGCTGCCCCCATCCTTGGGTTACCCAGAGGCTTTCCAAAAGCCACCTCGTTCACATAACAAAGACGCCTCTATCACTCCCATGACTTGGAACTAGCAAGGGTTTTAGAAGCCTGGGCCTCAGCTGAGAGAAGAGCCAGTAGCTTTTTCTCATTATACAGCACAGGTCACCGTCCTCTGTCTCCAGGGTCCCCCTCCCCTGTGTTCTCAGGGCAGAGGCCAGGCCCTGTCTGTCCGCTCACAGCACCCAGGATCACGAGGCCCGTGGTGGCCCCGCTGTGCTGCCCTCTGTCTCAGACCACCCAGGCGCAGCTGAGCAGGACAGGGGGCCACTGTGCTTGGGGACCAGCTCCTCCGGGAGCCACCGCCACTCGCCACCTGCCACCGTCCCTTCCCAAGCTGTTTCTCTGCTGCGTGCCGCCAGGAGTGGAGCCAGCTGAGGAACGCGGCAGGAACCAGACTGAGATCCAGATGCCACTGCTGGAAGCCAGAGAGGAGAGGAGAGGAGATGCTGACATGCTGGGCCTTCAGGGCGGCAGCTCAGCCACACCGGGCCCTGGGGCGGAGCGCTGGAGGGGCTGCTGCTGGAGCAGGCAGGCCGGGAGGCTGAGGGAGGGGCCGTCCCCACGTGGCAGTTAGCAGGCGGACGGGGCACACAGTGGATGCTTCAGTCCCGTGACTGGGCACTTCGCCACCTGGGGCTCTGGCTCCAGAGGTGGCCCCCAGCCGAGCCTTTGCAAAGCTCTGAGCCCAGACCCCCTCTGCCCTGGTCTCCTGCTCCCATCGTCCTAAGCTCAGGCTGGATGGAGTCGTGCTCTCCACCCCGAGGCTGGTTCCCCAGGGATCAGATCCCAGGTGCCCCACGTGTGTGGGGTGTCCTTGCAGCCTCCCGCTCCTCCAGCCCAGACGAGCGCAGTTCCTAATGCAGCGTTTCCCAGGGAGCCACGGCGTCTTGTCCTCGCTTCCCTCAGGGGCCGTGGAGCCGAGGGCCCAGGCCGGGCAGCAGGGCCCAGGCCGGGCGGCGACAGTGGCACCCTCCCTTCAGAGCGTCTGCCTCTCCCTCCACGGCCTCACGCCTCGGGGTGAGGGAGTCTCAGAGCTTATCTAACGGGTCACTCTGTGCCGGTGGCAGTGAGGTCTGAGCCGGCCAGGGGTGCCCTCCAGGTCACACAGCCGGTCACCGGCTGAGCAGGGGCTACTCGCAAGGGGCAGTATGGGCCGTGCCCCCCACTTGGCCTCTTCAGTTCTTTCCCGTGCCGGGAACATAGCGGTCAGTGTCCTAAATGCCACTTGCTTGATTAATTTTCCCCTGACTTCTTTCTGCTGTCTCCTGTAAGGGGACTAATGAAGTCAGCCTGAGCAAACCTCGTTGGAAGAGAGACCCCAGGGGGATGGGACAGAGGGAGTTTTCATTTCCTCAGGTGGCCTTTGCACTGTTCTTCCCTCTCCGATTCCAGAGGTGGGCCCATCACGCCTGCCCCTGGGGGCGGGGGAGGAGGCTGGCCTCCCACCCCTGGTTCAGGCTGCTGCCCCGGGGGCCCCAGGCGGTCGGTCATCTCCCCATAACCGTGATGGATGCTCCTCTATCCCGCGGTAAATCCACAGCTCAGCGGTTTGCACTTGTGTGCACGTCAGCTCCCCGCTGCCCTGGCCGAGGAAGGATGGCGATATAGCCGGCGTTCGCAGGATCCGTGACCTCCATCGCTCCTCTTCGGGGGGCTGCATGCGCTGTGGGGGCTGCGGGGCCAGTGGGCTCCCCTCCTCCCTTCCATGCGCTCGCCCCACGGGAGTTCCGATGGGAGTCGCGTGCGAGTCCTAGCGCGTCTCTGGGCAGCCCGGTGGCCACGTGGAGACCCCGGGTCTGTGCCCCAGTCCTGGGCCCGGCCCTGGCGTGCTGTACGACCTTGGGGCCAGCGGCCGACTTCTCTGCGCCTCGGTTGTCCCTCGTAAATCATCCATTGCTCCTGGGCCTGGCTGTGCCGGAAATGACAGAGGGACTGGGGAGCCCCCCGTCAGAACAGCTCCCGTTTACTGAGTGCTCACAGTGGGCCAAACCCTTCCTCGCTCACGGCATCTGACCAACGGGAGACCTGGAGCTCAGAGAGGTTCAGCGATCTGCCCGAGATCACACAGCTGGTGAGTGCGGGGCCAGCACCCACATCGGGGCTGTCCGGTCCTCTCCGCCACTGTGCTACGCTGGCTGCCTCCCAGAGCTTAAACCTCCCGCCCTTGAGTTTCCATATCAGTAAAAATGGCAGTGACGCCAGCCAGCCTCCCCGCAACCTCACGCAGCCCGTCGGAGGCCACGGGGACTGTAAGGCTCTTTGGAGGAAAATTGCAAAGACCCTTACTCTTACCAGCCCCTGCGGTGATTATTTCTCCATCCCTGGAGCCTTACAGTGTGGGATGCTGCAGGGCACAGGGGGAAGGTCCGTGGCCTGGGTGGTGCCTGCACAGCTCTGTGCTAACAGAGGGAAGTCTCTCGAAATCTCGGATGTCAGACTCCTCCTTAATAAAGCCAGGAGGAGCTTTCAGTGCCTGTGGTGCCCAGGCTCGCCCACCCCAGACCAACCCATTCGACCCGTGAGGCTGGCGTCGCGTTTCCCAGCCCCACGATGATTCTGATCGGCAGCGGCTGGGAAATGCCAGCCCCGTAACCCCCAGGGCCCTATCCGGCTCCAAACTCCTGTTCTTATAATTTATTGAATATTATCACTCCAGAGTCACATTAATTTGATATGTGATCTACCCTGGAACTGAATTAAAGGCAGCACTGAGCATCGGGGGACGGGCGTGGAGTAGCCGTGTAACGAGGCTGGCCCTGGACTCCGGTGTCCTGGTCCCTGGGGAAGCCCAGGGCCGGAGGACAAAGTGAGAGGTGAGGCTGGGGTCTCAGGGCCAGCCACACCTCCCGGTGGTCTAGGCCAGGTCTCTGTGTTTTCTCCGCAGGGCAATGCTGAGCCAGCAGACACTGGGCAGGGAGTGACAGCATCAGACTTGCCTTTTACAAAGGGCCATCTGAAGAGAACGGACGGACAGGGCGGGCGGCAGAGGCAGCGGCAGCGGCAGCGTGCAGGTGAGGACTGGGCAGAGACGGGCCTTGAAGGGGAGGGAGAGGAGCGAGAGCCGGGTGAGAGGCGTTCAGAGGTGAGCTCGGACAGCGGCCCGTGTGGCGCTGAGGTGCTGCGGGGGTGGGGGTGAGGTCCCACGCAGGCCCCGTGTACTCCTGGATGAGTGAGGGGTCCCGCCCAGCACACAGTGAGCACCCAATAAATGCTCACCCCACTCCCTGCTGCTGACACTGGCCGGGGCCTCGCCTGCAGGGGTGTCCCCCATTTCTCGCCCCGACCCCTGCAGGCCTGGAGTCCGCCGTGCTCCATCTGGCGGGCTCTCTCAGGACTGTTTTCTCCACTGAAAACACTGCAGATGTCACTGCGTGGCCACCATCGGCTCCGTGACTCTCTAACTCCACGTAGTGTGTAATTATAACAACGCAAGCATCGAATTACCAAGGACAAGGAGCTGCAGAGTAATTATATGGCTCTTTGTTACTAGGAGAGTTTTGGGTTTTCCCCCCTGCTTTTTAAAAACTGATTTCTTTGAAAGCACCCGTGGGTGGGCGGGCAGTTAAAGCGGGTGGCAGATGGGCCGGAGGACGAGAGAGGGTGACGAGGGCGTTCAGCAGGGTCAGGGCCCCGAGTTGGGGGGAGTGGCCTGGGATGAAGTGAGGGCTTCCTCCTCCCAGCTCCTGCCCCTGGAGAATGGAGTCAGTCTCCCTCCTGAAGGACAGGAGGGTCAGGGAGATGGGGGAGGGGTCTGGGAGCAGAGAGGGTATGGGTGGGTTTCCTGGGGTGCTCTGAGAGTCCCATGAAGTGGTGCATACAGTGGCGCCCACACCGTGTCCTCAGCATGCACCCCAAACCCCTCTGTTTCCCCCCATCACACACTTCCCACGGACCCTTCCGCCTCTGCACAAGCCCTAAGGCGGACAGGGGAAGGGGACCTTGGTCTCATCACCCATTCTAGCAACGGATGTGAGGACGTGCAGTCCTAGCTGTGGCCTCCACCCGCAGTGACCCACAGGTGGCGAGGGGTGATTCTCTGTGCAGCCTTCCGCAGAGCCTTCCCGGGCCGGCTGTCCCTGTCCACAGGTGCTCAGTTGCTGTCTGTGGTGTGGTCTGCCCCCCATGCTCCCCGGCCTCGGCGGCTGCCCTGCCAGCACCAGCCCCTCCGCAGCCAGACGTGCACAGGCACCAGGCTCGCCTCTGCCCAGCGTGGGGCGGTGCGCACGGTGTGCCCAGCGTGGGGCGGTGCGCACGGTGTGCCCAGCGTGGGGCGGTGCGCACGGTGTGCCCAGCGTGGGGCCGTGCGCACGGTGTGCCCAGCGTGGGGCGGTGCGCACGGTGTGCCCAGCGTGGGGCCGTGCGCACGGTGTGCCCAGCGTGGGGCGGTGCGCACGGTGTGCCCAGCGTGGGGCGGTGTGCACAGCATGTCCAGGGTGGGCTGTTGGCAGGATTGCATGGTTTAAAACATGGCGAATGCTTAGAATCAGTGACTGGCCCTCGATAAGAGGCAAATAACGACGTCGGCTGTGATTACTTAGCGTGGCAGCGTGGAGGGCAGTGCCACAGGGACATACGTGGCGTGATTCGTGCCTGGCTGGAGTGTGCAGTCCCCACCTCAGCTGATGGTGCTGTCACATGATTCCTGCTTTGCTGGGTACATCAAATGCCTGGATCCTGGGCGATGTGACGGAGTTGACCATCATTTAATACACTTCATAACTTGCTGAAATACAGTGCATGTTTAACTCAATCAATGATTTATTTATTTTCCATCACAGTTGGCATTTAGTGTTATTTTGTATTAGTGTCAGGTGTACAGCAGGGTGGTTAGACATTTATATAATTTACGAAGTGGTCCCCCTGATTAGACAGGTACCCCCACCTGGCACTGTACACAGCTATTACAGCATTACTGACAATACTCCCCATGCTGCTGTTCACATCCCCGTGACCTTTTTGTAACGAACAGTTTGTGCTACTTAATCCCTTCCCCTTTTTCACCCAGGTCCCCACCCTCCTTCCCATCTGGCGACCCTTAGATCTCTGTACCTCTGGTCTGTTTCTGTTCTTTAGAGCCCATATGTCAGTGATATCACATGGCGTTTTTCTTTCTCTGATTTATTTCACTTATGTAATACCTTCTAGGTCCATCCGGGGTGTGGCAAATGGCAAGACGTTATTCTTTTGTATGGCTGAGTAATATTCCATTGGATACATATACCACGATCTCTTTAACCATTAGTCTGTTGGTGGGCCTTTAGGTTGTTTCCACATCTGGGCTATTGTAAATAGTACCGCAGTGCACATAGTTACGTATGTTTTTTTTGAATCGGTGTGTTGGATTTCTTTGGATAAATACCCAGAAGTGGAATTGCTGGTCAGATGGTTAGTCCTCTTTCTAATTTTTGGAAGGAACTCCATACTGCTTTCCATAGTGGCTGCACCAGTTTAGAGTCCCACCAACACAAGGGTCGGTGCACAAGGGTTCCCTTTTCTCCACATCCTCGCCAGCACTTGCCATTTGCTGTTTTATTGATAATGTACCTTCTGACAAGTGTGAGGTGAGATATCTCATTGCGGTTTTGAAATCAGATTGTATTTTATCTGAATAATGTATGCACACAGTCCAACAAGTTAAATGATGGCAAAAGTTAAGTCAGAAAAATAGAAGAGTCCCCTAGCCCCTGTTCCTAGCCTGTCTTCCTTAAGAATACTTTTTTATTGTGTCTCCCAGAATTTAAGGCCACACTCCTAAATAATGTAAGAGTCCTATATTGTGATTCATCATTTGTGTGGAAGACGGGGATTTTTACCTTCTCAGACCTTTCTTAGCCTTCCACTGCGGTTAAATCATGTTTTTTATTGGCTCCTCCATCCATATTTTCTATAGTAACTCTGGGAATATTGTTCCCTGCCACGTCAAGTAATATACCATGGCAATGTTTTATTTCATGTTCAACTTTTATTTTTCTTGGAGTTAATAACTGCATCATTTTGTCATCTGTTTGGGTTTTTCCTTCTCCGGCTGAGGATATTATTTAGGGGCAGTTTTCCCCCCTTAGTTTTATTCCATTCCTTGAAATCTCTGTTTTCCCCGGCTCTCGTTTTCCTGCTTGCTTGGCATCTCTTTTTCACATCAAAGAGATCCCTCTGCCGCTTGGTGATCTGTCTCAGCCCATGCACGTTTCAGAGAGAATTGTGAGGAGTCCACCGGAGCCCAGTGGGAATGGGCTTGTCGTCTCAGGAGCTGTGCAGCCTTTTTCCTTGTGGACCTCCGTGTCCCCTCGTCTGTGGGACTTGCTTTTCTCTGGGGGTGTTTCAGGTTCTCTGGAGAAAGACCTTCGGGTTCCCTGTCTGGGGGGGTGTAACCCCACTTGCTGGCTCTGGAGCTATGAAGGGGTGGAGGGGGCTCTTCTGTCCCCTGTGGGAGTGCAGGCCTTTCCTGAAGGCCCCCCAGGCCCACCAACCCCTCCTGTGGGGTTGGTTCAAGGTCTTGGCATTCATGAGGATGGGGGAGTTGTTGTCAGCATGAGTGGGGGCAGGGCCTGGGAGTCTAGGGTCTCCTCCTACAGACTTTTTTTTTTTTCTATTAGAGTTGACATTCAATATTATTTGATGTTACGTTCAGGCGTACAGCATGGTGGTTAGACGTTGATGTAATTCACGGAGCGATCCGCCCCGGTAAGTCTAACACCCACGGTGCGGTTATTACACTATTCCTGGTTATATTCCCTGTGTTGGACTTCCCATCCCGGCGACCGCTGTGTCCGTTCTGCAGACTTTCAGACGATCTTCCTGCTTTCACTCCCTTGCTTTCCCCGCCTTCCCGCTCTACCCCGGCCTCCAGGTCCGGAGGCCGCCGTCTGGGGTCGCTATACACCTACTCTCTTCCTGACCGAACGCTCCTAGGTTTTCCCGCTCCCCGCCGTGTCCCTTCCTCCTGCCTTTTGCAAGTCACAGAGATCCTTTAATTTCCTTGAAGATAAAGTCTGTATTTATGCCGTTTTCTCCCTTCCCCGTTCGAGGCGACTTTAAAATGAAAAGTCGGCAGGAATGTCGTTATCCAATGTCTTGGAACTAGTTAGAAACACTATTACGTGGAGACACTGAAAGAGATGTAGCTAGAGCTAGAGAATCTGAACTAACTCCTTGAATGTAGCCGGAGCCCTAGAGGGCAGCACACATGTCACACTGGGTCCCAGGGTGAGTGAGTTCCACGCTGGTGTGATGCCACCAGCCTGTGACACGCCCCGAGGAGCTCTGAGTGCGTGCTGGAGGGTCACTGGCCATCACGTTAAATGTGCTCTTGCAAGATCTCTTTGTCTTAGCTTCGTAGAGCGCCCAGCCGTTTTCTCTTGAGCGATCGGCTTGCTTCTACTTTTTTGGTCTAAGTTACTCTTTCCCGTTGGCTTCTGGAGAGCTCGGCACGCAATTTTCGGCTGGCTTTGATTGAGCCAGCACATAAAACTTAATTTCGTGTTCTAGTGTCGTTTCTGTGGGCGTGTTGTTCCCACGCCTGTTTGCTTGCACCTTCCTTTCTTCTTTCTGATCCACTCCTAATTCTCGTTCTTTTGCTCGTCCGATATGTTGGTTGCCAAGAGCGTTCAACCTTGTCTGTATCAAAGAGTTAACGTTGCCTGTAGATCCAAACCGGGCACACGTATGGGACAGGCACGATGGTCGGTCCTGCAGAAAGGCAGAGGAAGGCACGTCAGAAGGCGTGCACCCGCAGCCACGAGGTGAGTAAGTCCCAGGGAGGTAAGGTACGACGCACTAACCACAGCTGACAGTGCCACGTGATGCACAGGAAGGTCGTCGAGAGAGCAAATCCTAAGAGTTCTCATTACAAAGAAAACTCTTTTTCCTTTTTCTTTCGACTTGATCTGAGATGACGGACGTTCACTCAGACTCCTGTGGTGATCATTTCCCAATGTATATCAATCCAACGATCATGCCGTACACCTTAAACGTATACAGTGATGCTTGTCAATGATATCTCGATAAAATTGGAACAAAAGGGAAAGCAAAGAGAAGTGACAGGAAGACAGCTACTCTTAGATTTACTCAGCCGAGGCAGTCACCGACCCCTCCCAGTGTGTGCATTAAAATGCATGGCGATACAAAATGCCGTTTTTGTTATGAAAGAAAAAATAGCTTGAAAATCCGTTTTCAGAGAACTCCTGGGGCCATCAGATCGTGTCTCCCCCAGCGGAGGGGTGTTTCTGCTGCTTTCCCGTTGTCTGCCGTGAGGAGCGCTCGGGGCGGGGGTGGAAGGAGCCTTGGATTTGTTCTCCGATCACACTTTCGCATCATCTTTCATTCCCTTCTCATCCCTCTGGTCTTCCCTTCCTTTCGTAGGGGTTCGGCCCTTGACAGGGCCTTTACCTGGGTCCTTCTCAAGCCAGGTGTGTTAGTGCCCACTAAGGCTTGTGTTAGTTTCTGACTGCCGTCGTCACAAACTACTATAAACCTCGTGGCTTAAATGACATGCAATTGTTCATTCCATTTTGGAGGTCGAAAGTCCAAAGTGGGGCTCACGGGGCTAAAACCAGGGTGTTGGCAGGCTCCGGGGAGCATCTGTTTTCTTGACTTCCGGAGGCTGCCCACGTCCCTTGGCGTATGGCCACCTTCCATCCTGCAAGCCCGTGTGGGCCAGTGTGGTCTTTCTCACCCGGCACCTGTCCGACCCTGACTCTTCTGCCTCCCCCCTACACGTAACGACGTTTGGACTGACCCACAAAACCCCTCATCCTGGTAAGAAACTTGGGCCTCATCCTCGCCCCCTTTCCGTTTCCCTTACGAGCTCACCACTCCCGCCCGTCTGCCTGTTTCCCCAAAGTACACCGCGTACCCTCCCCTCTACCCCATCACGCGATGGGGCGGGCTCAGCGTCTTCACCCGGTCACCCGCAGCAGCTTCGGGATGGGGGGGGGGGGTTCCTGACCCCACGCTGCTGCTTCCACCAGCTGCTGGAGTGACTTTTAAAAAAAATTACACTATTTATTTTGAGATAAGTATAGATTCACATGCCGCTGTAAGAAATAATACAGAGAGCTCCGTGTACCCTTGACCCGCTTTTCCCAAAGGGAACCTCTTACAGAACAGTAGTCCAAGGTCACCCCCGGAATACTGAGACGAGGAAGATACGGGACAGTCCTAGCACCGCCAGGATCCCTGTGTTGCTTTACTTATTTATTTTTAAAATCGTACTGAAATCCGCACAACCTAAAATCTAGCATCTTAACCATCGGTGCCCCTGGGTCTCTTCCTCCTTTGGCTACAGCGAGGAACGCTGCGGTGAACATGGGTGTACACAGCCCTCTTCCCGTGTGCTGCCCTTTCGTAACCACACCCACCTCTCTCCCTCCCCGCTCCCTCCCTCCCCACTGGCAGCCACCGATCTGTTCTTCATTTCTACAGTGTTGCCATTTCAACAGTGTTGTATAAATGCAACGGTGTTGTATAAATGCAACAGTGTTGCATAAATGCAATGATACAGTATATAACCTTTTGGGACTGCCTTTTTTTTTTTTCCACTCCGCATAATTTAGTGGTTATATTAACAGTTTGCTCTCGTTCCATGGCTGACATCTCTCCAGTAGCGTAGGCAACGATGTCCAGACTCCTGGCTGTGACCTCTAAGACCTGTTGCAGTTTGACCCCTGCCCGGCTTCTCAGCCTCAATGTTGTCCACCCTCTGCCTGGCCTGGCTCACTTCACTTGCTCTCCTCACAGGGGTTTCTGCTAGTATCTGAATACACAGAGCTTTCCTGCCCACTTTTCTCCCCCTTCCCCTGTCTTTGAGTTTACTGTTTCCTCCACCCGCAGTGTAAATAAAACAGTAGACATTCACAGAGGCATCACCAAGTGCCAGGCATGGTTCTAATGGACACATGTCAATGCATTTCATTCTCACCACCACCCTGTGAAGTAGAAACTATTATTCTGCTGGTTTTTACATGAGGAAACTGAGGCACAGAGCGGTTATATCGTTCGTTCAGGGTCACACACTGAGGAAATGGCAGAAGGAGCAGGGTTTGATTCCAGGCTGTGCCAAACCCTGCGTGCCTGCCCCCCTGTCGGCCCTCAGCCCTTTCCTGCCACCCCAGCATTCCTCCCCCAGAAAGCCTTCCCTCACTGTCACATCCCACCCAGCGTGGCTGCTCAGCGCTGCCCTATTTTCTTTGTGTTCTTATTCATTACTACGTATTTGTGGATTCGTGTGTGTTCTATGGCATTGTCTCTCAACAAGATTTTTTTTTAACTATGTAAATTGTGTCACTATGTAAATTGTGTCACTCTGTGTATCATTCTGCAGCTTGGTGTTGTGCTCAACCATGTTTTTGAAATCTGTATACATTGAAAGTGTAATTCTAGTTCACTTATTTTAAATAACTGAAGAGTACTTTATTTTAGGACTCTATGTCCACAATTCAGCTATTCTCTTGTTGATGGCTATTTAGAATTTTCCTTTTTTTTTTTTTTTTTTTTTTTGCTATAAGCAATACTGGAATGACTAGTCTTGCATAGGTATCCTTGGAGACATGGGCAAAAGCATCTATACTGAAACGTTCTGTACTCAAGAAGGGCGTAACTGGGTCACCAGTCATGAGAATATTCGACTTTATTAGATAGTGCCAAATTTATATCCAAGGAGAATTCTACCAGTTTATTCTCCCACCAGCAGTTTATAAGAGTTCCTTCTTCTTCACGTAAAAGCATCATATTTGTGTTCTGGAGAGATCACTCTGGTTGCAAAGTAAAAAGTCAGCTGGGTGGGGGGTGGGGAGTGGTGGAACAGGGGCCCAGGTGTGTGGAGAATTAAGAGCCGGCCAGGTGAGTTCCTCAGCTCCAAGCCCGCAGTGGAGAACTGACCGTACATGCTGTTTTGCCTGTTCACACTCTCCCCTGCATCCTCAGGCTGGCACAGATGAAATTATCCGCTTCTCAAGTGTTATCAATCACAATAGCCAAATTGTGTGGGCGACCAAACTGCTATGCTTCGTGGAAAATTATTATTTATTTTTTATTTAACAAAACTCAAGGCCGAGACGGTGCTCCTGCGTGCCCTTCTGTGGTTTTAGCGTTTTTCTCTGCTTTGGCTCAGCCCGGCTTGTTTACTATGCATGTGTTGTATTTATTGCAAATGTGGAACAAATGAAGCCGAGATATCAAATTAATACTGTGATCTGTTTTTCCGTTTTGTTGCCATAACAATCTGTGGCTCTTGAAGCAAAAAGAAAATTAGAATTGTATTAAAGGTGTTTACACCATGTACACTCCATCCTGCATTATTATTTATTGCTATAATGAGTGTGTTTAACATTTGCTTAAGGAAAATTAACTGCTACTGCTTTTTGCCTTGTGGTTTTTCCGCTCATCACTTGAACCTGGTTTTGTGTCTTTTGACCTTGACTTTTCCTATAGTTCCGAGCAGGAAAGAAGAGGGAATTTCACAATCTCTTGACTTTTTATATTTATTCCTCCACCCCTTGGAGCTCTTTAAAATAAAGGGTGTTGGTTAGAAACAAAACAGGACCTGGAATAAGTGTTTCTAAGTATTCCTTATTTATTTATTTATTTATTTATTTATTTATTTATTTATTGCCCCATTTCTGCCCTCCAAACCCGAATAAGCGGCCCAGCATCCTTTGGAAGACACGAAGAGAAGGTGAGGGGTTGAAGAAAGGAGAACCAGTGGCATTTATGTCTTAGAGAAAGTGGAATGGAAATCAATGGCAAATGGAAAATAAGGGTGCTAGTCCCCTACAATGTACCTCCAGTCTCTCTTCCCAAGGCCAAGTACTCACCTTCTCAGAGATGAGGTCATTCTTTGAATGGGGTCCTTACTGCCCCCAATGATCACAGGGTACAATCTGCTGGGCCTCGAGATGGCTGAAATGGTGGTCCAGTGTGGTGAAGCCACCCCGCCCCCCCACTAACTAGATAGATTTACCCACGTGGATGCCTGCTTGGAACTATCTGTCCTTGTAAGCTCGTAAAAGGCAAGTGGTATTCCTGCTCCATTTATTAGCCTATAATTAATTCCTAGAATAATGCTGGGCATACACGAGGAACTTGAGAAGAAATTCATTCACTGAATATCTGGGTCATTGTGGTAACACAGCTAAAAATAGTTTTCTTCCTGGTAGTGAGGGAAGATGTCTTTTAAAATGAACAACTTTTGGTGAGTTATATCCATTTTAGAGTGCCTGTGGCTCCAGAGAGAATAAAATGAAAAGGGATATTTCTGACTCTTCTCAGAAGAGTCCTCCAGGTGATCTGTCTTTATTTTTTTCTTCATTAGGGAAGAACGTGGAAAGAGGGGGTACGTGGGGAAACCTCATCTAGCGACTCTCTATGCAAAAAGATCAGAGCCACAGAGGTCCTAGGTGATGATTTTTAAAATGTCCTGCCGTTGCCCTTTATTGCCCAGGTGACCTTGAGTCAGGTCTCAAGCCCAGGGCCTTTCTTGTGTAAGTTTCTTTTGAGCACAGCAGACTCAGATGTAGGATGGCTCCTGGGTATGTCAGCAATGGAGGCAAAAAAAAAAGAGCATTATTGCTAAAAAAAATTAACTTTTTTCTCAAATTCTTGCATTTGGGCACACACACACACTTATAAAGACAGGATAAACGGTACAAAAATGGGTTTGGAAGTCCAGGTTAGTGTGTGAGTGGTCACAATTTAATCACGCAGGAGGCAGCTGCTCGTGACTATGACAATTTCAATCCTTTGGGTGAAGCATAAAATGGAAGGAACATTAATCAGGTTGGTGGAAGGGTTGAGGGAAAGATGGGAGTGGCAGGAGGGTCTGAGATGGTTGGGTAAGGTTGGCTATGGGCGCATTTTTGGAAAAAGTACATCATATCTTTTGGGTCCCCCATGTCTTGCTGCAGAGCCCTCTTTTTTGCCCGGATGCCTGTTCCAAGTCTTAGGGCAGAAGCCCTAGTCCTAGGGATGTGATGGGCAAAATACAAACTTGAGGCAGGTCAGTCATCACTTTTTGCTTTTATGAATAACCTGTGTGAAATATTCCATTTCTGAAAAGAGTGAGTAAGCACAGTTAATTCCTTTGTTTTCAGTAGATCTAAATTTCTTATAAACTGTCATGTCCACTACTTCAGTTCAGTCACCAATTCCGACCATAAGGGTTCATTTTACAGAGAGAGAGAGAGAGAGAGAGAGAGAGAGAGAGAGAGAGAGAGAGAGAGAGAGAATGTGTGTGTGTGTGTGTGTGTGTGTGTGTGTGTGTGTGTGTGTGTCCGGGTTCATGCAACGAGTACTTTGCAATTCTGTTTGCTTAAACAGCATCAGTGTGTATGTGTGTGATGAGGGACCATCGTAGCTGTGCTGAATTTTACTTAGAATTCCCTTGTGTCTACATGGTCTGAGTGTCAGTGATTGAAACAGTTACAAGAGAGCTGGTTGCAGTAACTGTACTTGCAGAATGTGAGTTTCCTACCTTACATCATATGATAATTTTGTTTCACATACATTTCAGGCTGTATCCAACTCTATGGGTTCTGCAGATAAAATGCCCCTATTGTGTTTTCTTGAAAAACATTTGTGAAATGTGTACATTTTTATTTGTGTGGGGAGATGATATGGTGAAATAGTAATATACTTTCCTACCTCACAAGGACACAAACACCTTTTATCCCACGGCACTACCGTGATTGAAGGTACCAGAAAACAGGCCTCCACTGTCCCAAAGTAAGGTTGTCAGACTTAGTAAATAAATATACGGGATGCCCAGTTCAGTCTGAATCAGATAAATAACAAATAACTTTTAGTTCGAGTATACCCTATGCAATATTTGGGACATGCTTATATGAAAAAATTATTTGTCATGCATCTGAAATTCGAACGTATCGGGTGTCTTGTATTTTCTCTGGCAACCCTCCCTCAAAGGAGAGTGAAATCAAAACACAAAAGTATAAAAAAGAAATGCTAGGAGAGACTTCTTGCTGAATCAGTTTTATTTTTCTGCACAAGAAGAGGGCAGAGGGCTGGAGCCAGGTAAGAAAGAGACAGTGGTGACTATAGATGCTTCCTAAGCCTCCCTCTGCGCCACGGGCAGCAACAGCATGCCCGAATACCCTGGGAGACCCAGCATAGCCCTGGCAAGGGCACCGGGATGCAGGCGTGGCCTGCGGTGGCCCCGCCCACTCCCTGGGCCCCGTCCCAGGGTGCAGTGCGCGGGGAACCGATATCCCAGGGGCCCCCGCGGCGTCGCGGCCCAGCCTGGCGGGAAGGAGGCGCGGCCTGTCTCTCAGGGCGGCCCCCCGCCGCCGAGGGACCGGCTTGACCTTGGCTGGGGTCAGGCGTCAAGGGCGAGGTCACGGGCAGGACTGCTGAGAAGGAGCAGCGGGACACTGTGGACGCGGGACGAGGGCGCCCGGCGCGGAGCCGCGCCGCTGGCCTACGCCCAGGTGAGCCGCCCCCGACGCGTCGAGCGGGCCCACGGAGGGGAACACAACATCGAATCCCCGTGTTTACTGGGGGAACCTGAAACTGGCCAGGCTCACGGTGAAAAGGAGAGGCTGCGAGCAGGAACAATGAGTGTGGCCTGAGACGTGTGTCCCTGCCGCCTCGCGGGGGCTGTGGGGGCACCGACCGGGCCCGCGCGGGGGCGCGTGCGGCATGTGGCGGCGGCGTCGGAGGCCGGGATTGGCGGGGACACAGCCGGGGCCAGCGGCCTTACCCTGGGCCCCGAGCGGGGGCGCGTCCCCTCACCCCTCCCACGGCACTGGACGGGAGGCTGCCCTGAAGCCGCCGGGGTCGTGCAGTGGGCGGTGGGAATGAGCCACACCTGTGCGCGCGGTCCGGGCGTCTACCACCTGTGCGCGGTGACGGTTAGCAGAGGAACCACGGCGCGTACCCGTTGCGGCGCTGTACCGGCTGTCTGGTGGTGGACACACGCGCTTCACATCTGAGACTCAGCTCGCTTACCTGTGAAATGGAAACACTAGTGGCCCCTTCATTGGGTCATGAAGGTCGCTCGGGGGATTAAATGAAATAATGTGCGTAGAGCCAGTTCAGTGCATAGAGAGAGGTTCATAGGTGAGCTTTACTGGGCAAGAAACAGTTGGTCTGCGGACAGCCCCCCTGACCTTATCCTCTCTCCTCCTCGAAGGCTGCTTGTGCACTGTATCCTGTTGGATTAAAAGCAACTCACCGAGGAAGGTCGTGCAAGCTTTCAGGTGGAGCCTTGGTTGTGTAACTTCTCCCGGGATCATTGCCTTTCGTGGAATGGATCCAGGGCTTCGGTTTCTAAGTGGTGCTTGTTAGGGAGGAATCGTTTGGAGCAGGTCTGCCTTCCCTGCTGTGGGAGTCCTAGCAGGTGGCAGGTGCCGTTGGAGAGGAGCGAGGTGGTACAGCGCTAGGCACGCATCTGGGCCCTGATCCCGGTGTCTCCTGCAGTTGGCTGGGAGGTGCCTGGGTGCTGGAAGCTGGCAGGCAAAACTCCAAACAGTGACCCTGTGGACTTTCAGGGACATGCTGCAGTAGATGTCTATTCTGGACTGGGGCAATTAGCTTCAAAGTGGACAGTGAGTGGGAAGAGATCAGGGCCTCCACGCAGGGGGGGGACATGAGTGATGTGCATGGGGTACAGTTTTCAGCCGCAGGAGAGGGAAGGCAGCTAATTAGGTGAGCTAATATTACCTGGACATTTCAGCTGATTCAGGTGGGGATGGAAAGAATCATAGCGCAATTTTATTGCGGCAGTTTTGAGGCAGCCATTTCGACCTAGGTATGACAAAAAGAAAAAGTGTCTTTTATTACAAGTAATGTGCTTATCGGTCATTGCTGACCCTGATCCTGAACTACATCCTTACCTACTGGGTAAAGCTCAGGGGTGACTTAAGCCAAGCAGGGAAAAAGGGCGTGAAGGGCGTCAGGGGAAGGATGAGGGTTTTTGTGCATAATAGCTGGTAATAAAATAAATTTTGAAAACATAGACATAAAGTTAGCACTGTAAATATTTTCCTGTGTCAAGTAGCCATTTCAAACATAGTTTCACGGATGAACATGAAGCTGGGCAGTCCCCTGGCCAGCATAGAAAAGGGAGAAGGGACTAAAACTATATCCATCTGATAGAAACCCCAAGTTTCTGTCGATAAGTGGGGAGAGGAGGAAGGCATCTGGGACAGAACAGGCTCTTGAGGGGAATATAGTCTCAAGATGTTAACTTCTATTGTCTACGGCCATGCCACCCTGAACATACCCGATCTCGTCTGATCTCAGAAGCTAAGCAGGGTCGGGCCTGGTTAGTACTTGGATGGGAGACCACCTGGGAAGACCAGGTATTAAAAAAAAGATGTTACCTCCCAACTTTTCCAGAGTACCCAGCAGATCTTTAGGGGGTGGGAGAAATAAAACCCCATCCTGCATCTTATTCAGCACAGGCTGTTTTCTTCCCATGGACACTCTTAAAAGTGAGCTCAGCCATTCCAGCAACTCCAGTGATGTCCCATTACTCATGTCTCCCACCTCTGTATCTGGCCCCACCTCTTGAGATCAAGACCAGGAGAGATTTGAACCTGACATGCACCCATTTAATTACCCACAACCCCCTCCCAGGGTCTGCTTCTCCTGTATCCGTCCTGGGAATATTTGCTACCACCTTAGGTCTTCTCAACCCTGCACCCAATTATTGTGCTTTTATCTGTTTGTTTACTTTTCGCCATGTCTAAACTTTTTCTAAATGTTACACCTGATATTTTGCTGATTGAAAAACTTTTAAACCTGCTTTACCTTTCTCTAATCTCCTTTCTCTGCTTACCTGAACTATTGCAATATTGTGCCTAGTCTTTTTGTCTCTGTTACTTACTTCCCACTCTGACCCTCTGATCCTTCTCTGGTTGCTTGGTGGTTTTTAATGTTCATGCTCCTTAATTTCTGGAGATGAAATCCCAAGGGCCTTAGTTTGTAATACAGAACCCTTAATATCTAAAGTCAACCTCATTTCCAGTACATCCCTCCTCTTCCAACTTACATCACACTCTGCTCAGGCCATGTACTGTCTCCCGGTCAGGCCAACCTTTGCTGATGCCATTCTCCACTCTTCCGCTTGGTGAAATTCTGCCTGCCTGTTCGGATTTCTGTCAGTTTGGCCGTGGATTCTTTTCTGAACCCCCACACCCCCCCCCCCCCCCACCATTAGAAACATTATTCCTTCCCTTCTCTGGACTGCAGAGTCCTCACTTGCTTCCTTTTCAGGCCTTAACGTATGGTGGTACAGGCCCCTCTCGCCATCCTCATGGAGAGACCAGAGACGTGTGAGAGTGGGCCGCGCTCTCCAACTGGTGTTTCCCACGGTGTGTCTTAGACACTGCTTCTGCTGGGTCTTAGTCAATTCTTACGTGCTTTAGTGTTATAAATGCTGTTCTAAATATCTTGCATGTAGGCTGGCAGTGCGATCATAGCTTGTTGATGGGGACACTAACAACTAAGAAGTGGCAGAGCCAGCTAGGACTCACCTGCAAGCAGTGTCCAAAGGCCAGGCTCTTAGCCACCACACTGTATTTCCCTTAGGTTAATAGGTATTCTATGATACAAAGTTCAACAACAAATGCCATTGTAACTGGGTCAAAGTTAATAAGTGAATCTTCACTGCTGGGGGCTTTGGAGACTTCTCAGAGCCTTTCCTATGTTAATGTACATCGTGAATTTCCAAAAAAGGAGGCTTTAGTTAAATATAGTTAACAGCATTTTTTATACCTTCTTGGCTATTTTTTCCATAGCTTATCTTGCAGGTTAACGTCTGTGAAATATAATTTGGAAAATATTGCTTTGGATCAGTGTTTTCAAATTCATACTACCCTATAAGTTAATAAATTATCTAGATTTTAAAGTGGACAGTTAAAATTGTATATGTGTGTATTATATATTTATCACATCCCCCCTGTCAGTTTCGAGATATCATTGACATACACCACTGTACATGACATACATCAGCGTAATGGTTTGACTTACATATATTGTGAAATGATTACTGCAGTAAGTTTAGTTAGCATCCATCCTCTCATAAATAACAATAAAAAGAAAAAAAAACAAGTTTTTGTAATGAGACCTCTTAGGATCTACTCTCAACAGTTTACATAGATATCATAAAGCAGCGTCAGAGTCATTATGTACATTACAGCAGGTCCTTGAATAATACACTTTCATTCAGTGTCATTTTGTTACAATGTTGATGAGATGCCCTAGTAACTTAACTCTTGTTCATATCAATTAGCCTGTAGTAAAATTGGTTTCATTATGTTGTTTCACTTAAAGTTGCGGAACCTGTTGACAGTGAGGACTTACTGTACATTCATAGAACTTTTTTATAACTTTAAGTTTGTATCTTTTGACTACCTCCTCCCAATCCCTCCCCCCAACCACTGCCTCAAGTAACTATAAATCTAATCTCTCTTGTTTGTTGTTTGGCTTTTTTGAGAGTTGGTGGGTAATTATACATATAAGTGAGATCAAACAGTTTTTGTTTTTCTCTGACTTATTTCACTTAGCACAATGCCTTCAAGGTTCATCTGTGTTATTGCAAATGGCAGAATTTCCTGTTTCTGTGGCAGAATAATGTTCCATTGTATATATGCTCCACATCTTTTTTATCCATTCATCTATGATGGGTTTAGGTTGCTTCCATATGTTGGCTATTATAAATAATGCTGCAGTGAACATAGGGGTACGCATATCTTTTCAAATTAGTGTTTTGGATTTCTTTGGATAAGTACCCAGCAGTGGAATTGCTGGGTCATATGGTAGTTCTATTTTTAATTTTTTGAGGAACCTCCAGACTGTTTTTCATAGGGGCGGTACCAATTTGCAATCTCACCAGTAGGGAACTCCTATGATTGTGAGGGTTCCCTTTTCCCCACACCCTTGCAAACACTTGTCGTTTGTTGATTTACTGATGATAGCCATTCTGACAGGTGTGAGGTGATGTCTCATTGTGATTTTGATTTGCATTTCCCTGGTGATTAGTTATGTTGAGCATCTTTTCATACGTCTGTTGACCATCTGCATGTCCTATTTGGAGAAATGTCTATTCAGGTCATTTGCCCATTTTTAAATTGAATTAATTGTTCTTTTTGGTATTAAGTTATATGAGTTCCTTATATATATTGGATATTAACCCCTTCTGAGATGTATAATTGGCAAGTATGTTTCCCCATTCAGTAGATTGTTCTTTTTGTTGATGGTTTCTTTTACTATGCAAATCTTTTGCGTTTGATGTCATCCCATTTGTTTATTTTTACTTTGTTTCCTTTGCCCCAGGAGACTCCATAAAAATATCAATAAGAACAATGTAAGAGAGTTTACTGCCTTTGTTTTCTTCCAGGAGTTTTATGGTTTTGGCACTTAGAGCTTATTCTATATGTTGTAGGAAAGTGATCCAATTTCATTTTTTTTTTCTCATGTATCTGTCCAGTATTTCCAGCACCATTCATTAAAAAGACTGTCTTTACTTCATTGAATAGTCTTATCTCCTTGGTCATAGATTAATTGACCATATAAATGGGTGGGTTTATTTTTGGTTCATCTATTATGTTCCATTGATTTATATGTCTCTTTTTATGCCAGTGCCATACTGTTTTGATTATTATAGCCTTGTAGTGTAGTTTGATATCAGGTAGCATGATACCTCCAACTTTGTTCTTTCCCAAGATTGCTGTGGCTATACAGGGTCTCTCATGGTTCCATATACATTTTAGGATTATTTGTTTGAGTTCTGTGAAAAATGTCATTGCTATCTTTTAGGGATTGATGGCTTTGAGTAATATGGACATTTTAATAATGTTAATTCTTCCTATTCATGAACACAGATATCCTTCCACTTATTTGTACAAGATTTAGTTTCTTTCTTCAATGTCATAGTTTTCTGAGGTCTTTTAGCTCTTTGGTTAAATTTATACGTAGGAATTTTAGTCTTTTTGATGCAATTCTAAATGTGATTGTTTTCTTAATTTCTCTGATAGCTCATTGTTGGTATGTAAAATGTAACCTGTTTTTGAATATTAATTTTGTATCCTGCTACTTTGCTGAATTCATTGATTAGTTCTAATAGTGTTTTGGTGGATTCTTTAGGGTTCTCTCTATATGGTATTATGTCATCTTCAAATGAGAGTTTTACTTCTTTTCTAGTTTTGATGCTTTTAGTTGTTTTTCTTGTTTAATTGCTGCGAGTAGGACTTTCAGTACTGTCTTGAATAAACGTGGACATTCTTTGTTAGGTTCCCCATCTTAAAAAAAAAAAAAGCTTCGGCTTTTCACCATTGAGTATGATGTTAGCCATGGGTTTGTCCTAGATGGCCCATGTTATGTTGAGGTATATCCCCTCTATTCCCACTTTGCTGAGAGTTTTTATCATAAATGGATGTTGAATTTTTTCAAATGCTTTTTTTACGTTTATTGATATGATCATGATTTTTATCCTTCATTTTGTTTCTGTGGCATATCACATTAATTGATTTGCAGATTTTGAACTGCCTTTGCCTTCCAGGAATAAATCCTACTTGATTATGGTGTATGATCTTTTTAATGTATTGCGGAATTTGGTTTGCTAATATTTTGTTGAGGATTTTTGTGTCTATGTTCATCAGGGATATTGGCCTGTAATTTTTTTATTTTTGCAATGTCTTTGTCTGGTTTTGGAATCAGGGTAATGCTGGCCTTGTAAAATAAGTTTGGAACCTTTTCTCCTATGCAGTTGTTTGGGATATTTGAGAAGAAATGGTGTTAACTCTTTTTTGAATGTTTGGTAAACCTAGGACTTTTGTTTTTTGGGTTTTTTGATTGCTGATTTGAATTTATTAATAGTTATTGGTCTGTTCAGATTTTCTGTTTCTTCTTGATTCAGTCTTGGAAGAGTGTATGTTTATAAAATTTATCCATTTCTTCTAAGTTGTTCAATTTGTTGGCATATAATTGTAGTATTTTCTTATAATCCTTTATATTTCTGTGGTGGTGTTTGTCACTTTTCCTTCCTTCCTTCTGTCCTTCTGTCCTTCCTTCCTTCCTTCCTTCCTTCCTCTCCTCCTTCCTTCCTCTCCTCCTTCCTTCCTCTCCTCCTTCCTTCCTTCCTTCCTTCCTTCCTTCCTTCCTTCCTTCCTTCCTTCCTTCCTTCCTTCCTTCCTTTAATTTGAGCCCCTCTCTTTCTCTTGGTGAGTTTGGCTAAAGGTTTTATTAATCTTATATTTTCAAAGAACAAGCTCTTGGTTTTATCTTTTCTATTGTTATTTTAGATTTTATTTTATTTGTAACTTCTTTATTATTTTCTTCCTTCTACTCTAGGCTTTGTTGTTTTTTTTTTTTCTAGTTCCTTTAGGTGTAAGTGTATATTATTTGAGCTTTTTATTTATTTTGAGGTAGGCCTGTATTGCTATGAATTTCCTTCTTAGAACTGCTTTGGATGTGTCCCATAGACTTTGGGTGGTTGTGTTTTTATTTGCATTTTTTCTAAGGTATTTTTTGATTTCTTCCTTGATCTCATTATTAACCCATTCATTGTTTAGTAGCATGTTTTTTAGCTTCCATGTGTTTGTTAGTTTTTCAGTTTTCAGTCTGTATTTGATTTCTGATGTCCCACCATTGTGATCAGGGAAGATACCTGATATGATTTCAATCTTCCTAAATTTATTGAGACTTGTTTTTGTGGCCTAACTTGTGGTCTATCCTTGAAAATGTTCCATGTGCACTTGAAAAGAATGTATGTACTGCTGCTTTTGGATGAATGTTCTAAAAATATCAATTAGGTCTATCTGATCTCATGTGTCATTTAAAGCCAGTTTCCTTTTTGATTTTCTGTCTGGATGATCTATCCATTGTCAGTGGGGTGTTAAAGTCCCCTACATTGACCGTATTACTGTTCATCTCTCCTTCTATGTCTGTCAGTGTTTGCTTTATATATATAGGTGCTCCTACGTTGGATGCATAGATGTTTATGAAAGTTACATCCTCTTGTTGGATTGAGCCCTTTATCATTATGAAATGCTCTTCTGTGTCTCTCATTACAGCCTTTATTTTAAAGTCTATTTTGTCTGATATAAGTATTGCTACCCCAGCTTTTTTTTTTTTAAATTTCTATTTGCATGAAGTACCTTTTTCTTTCTCTTTACTTTCAGTCTGTATATGTGTTTTGATCTAAAGTGGGTGTCTCATATATAGTCTTTTTAAATAATTTTTTTCAAAATCCAATTCAGCCACACTATGTCTTTTGATTGGAACATTTAGTCCACTTACATTTAAAGAAATTACTGACAGATATATAGTTACTGCCATTTTATTGTTTTCTGATTGTTTTGTAGTTCCTTTTTGCTCTCTTGTGTGTCGATGACTTTCTGTAGTGTTATGTTTGGATTCCTTTCTTTTATTTCTTGTATATCTCTTCTAGGTTTTGGTTTGTGGTTACTATGTGCTTTATATATACCAAACTCTTTATACCGGTCTGTTTTAAATTGATGGTTGCTTAAATTCAAACACATTCTAATACTGCTAAAGGTTTTACTCACCCACTCCTTGTTTATGTTTTTGTCTTTTTTTTTTTACTTTTTGTGTGTGTTTGTGTGTATCTCTATTGTAATTACAAATGACCTTTCTTTCGTTATTTAACCTTTGTAAGATCTTTATAGTTGGTCAATCCACTGCTTTTACTGTTTTTGTTGGTAAGAATTTTTTCTTCTATTTTCTTATATTTTTGATCTTTTCCATTTAAAGTCCTGTTAACATTTTTGTAATACTGATTTAGTGGTGATGAACTCCTTTAGTTTTTTCTTATCTAGGAAATGCTGTCTTCTTTGAGTCTCAATGATAGTCTTGCTGGGGAGAATAATCTTGGTATTAGGTTCTTGCTTTTCATCACTTTGAATATTTCATGCCTCTCCTTTCTGGCCTGTACAGTTTCTGTAGAGCCATCAGCAGATAGTTTTGTGGGACCTCCCTTGTAAGCAACTGCTTTTCCTCTTGTTATTTTTAAGATTCTCTGTTTGTCTTTCACCTTTGGCATTATGATGTGTCTTGGTGTGAAGAGGAGTCATCTTTGATGAATCTTCTTTGGGTTCATCTTGTTTGGGACTCTCTGCCCTTTCTGTACTTGTATGTCTTTATTTCAACAGATTAGAGAATTTTCAGTTATTACTATTCTGAATGGAGTTTTCAATCCCTTGCTTGCTCTCTTCTCCTTCTAGTACTCTTATAATGGGAATTTTGGTATGCTTGATATTGTCCCAGAGGTCCATTAAATTAACCTCATTTGAATGGATGTTCCGACTGGATGTTTTCTGCTATCTTGTCTTCCAGATTGCTGATTTAATTATTTGCTTCATCTAAATTGCTGTTGATTTTCTCTAATGTATTCTTCATTTCACTTATTGGGTTTCGATTCTGATTTTTTTCCCACCTCCTTTTTATGTTTTCTGTTCTTTGTTGAAGTTCTCACTGAGTTCATATATTCATCTCTCAAGGTTACTGAGAATCCTTGCAACCAGTGTTTTGAAATTTGTATCTTGTAGATTGCTTGTCTCCATTTTATTTTTCTGGACTTTTGTTCTGTTCTTTCATTTGAGACATGTTTCTTTGTCTCCTCATTGTGGCTGACTTCTTGTGTTTGTTTCTATGTATTAGGTAGATCTGCTGTATTTCTGTCTTGACAGAGTGGCTTTAAGTAAAAGGTGCCCAGTGTGGCTCAATGGTGCAATCTCTCTGGTCACCTGCCAGGTGCTCCAGGGATGTCCCTTGTGTGGATTGTGTGTGCCCTCTTGTAGTTGGGCCTTGTTTGTTACTGGCATGTCGGTGGGGTTGACCTTCAGGCTGACTGGCTGGGAGGGCAAAGTGTGACTACCATGTGAGCTGTTGCCCTGCACTACTTGTTGAAGAGAACATCTTTTCTCTACTGAGTATCTTGTCTCCCTTGTCAAATATTAGTTGACTATATATGCTTGGGTTTATTTCTGGGTTTTCAATTCTAGTCTATTGATCTGTTTGTCTCTGTGAAACGCCATACTGTTTTGATTACTATAGCTTTATAGTATAGCTTGAAATTAGAAAGTGTGATGCTTCCCATTTTGTTCTTTTTCAGGATGACTTTGGCTGTTTGGTATCTTGTGTCATTCCCTATAAATTTTAGGATTGTTTTTTCTACTTCTTTAAAAAATGCCATTGGATAGGGATTGCACCAAAACTGTGGCTTTGGTAGTATTGACATTTTAGCAATATTAGTACTTGCAATTAATTAACACAGGATGCTTTTCCGTTTATTTTTGTCTTCAATTTATTTTATCAGCGTCTTGTAGTTTTTAGAATAGAGAGCTTTAATTTCCTTGGTTAAGTGTTTTTGATGCTACTGTAAATGTGATTGTTTTTCAGCTGTTTCATTGTTAGTGTATAGAGATTTTTACAAGTTAATTTTGTATCCTACAACTTCATTGAGTTTGTTAATTAGATATAACAGTTCTTTGATAGAGTCTAGGATTTTATACATATTAAATTATGTGATCTGCAAATAGAGGCAATTATATAGTTGACCCGTGAACAACATGGGGATTAGGGATACTGACCTCCTGTGCAGTTGGAAACCCATAAATAACTTCTGACTTCCCAAAAACTTAACTACTAATAACCTATTCTTGACCAGAAGCCTTACCGATAATATAGTCAGTTAACAGATATTTTGTATGTGTATTATATACTGTATTCTTGGAGTAAAATAACCTAAGGAAAAGAAAATGTTATTAAGAAAATCATAAGGAAGAGACAAGATTTCAACTTGTCTATTTACAAGTTGAAACCCATATTGTTCAAGGGTCAGATGTACCTCCTCCTTTCCAATTTTAATGCCTTTTATTTTTTTTTTTCTTTGTTGTTTTGGCAACAAAAGTACTATGTGGAATAGGAGTGCTGAGAATGGTCACTCTCATCTTATTACTGATCTTAAAGGAAAAACTTTCAGTCTTTCTACTGAAGATGATGTTAGCTGTGGTTTTATCAAATATGGCCTTTATTATGTTACTTCCATACTTAATTTGTTAAGAGTTTTTTTTTTTCCATGAACAGATATTGAGTTTTGTCACATGCTTTTTCTGCATCTATTGAGATGCTCATATGATTTTTTTTTCATTCTGTTAAGGCAATTTATCATATTGATAGATTTGTGTATGCCAAGCCACCCTCGTGGTTTGCTTTTTTTTGGTTGTTGTTTTTTTTTTGAGAATATTTACAACTGTATTAATCAGGAACATTAGTATAATTTTCTGGTAGTGTTTCTTTTATGGCTGTGGTATCAGGGTAATGCTGGCTTTGTAGAATGAGTATGGGAGTGTTCCTTCCTCTTTGTTGTTTTGCAAGACTTTGAGAAGGATTGACATTAAATGATAAAATTCATCTTTGAAGCCATCTGGTCCTGGGCTTTTCTTTGTTGGAAGATTTTTGATTATGGATTCAGTCTCCTTGCTAGTTATTGGTCTGTTCAGACTTGTTATTTTTTCCTGATCCAGTCTTAGCAGTTTACATGTTTCTAAGAATGTTCTCAGTTATTCTAAGTTCTCCAGTTCATTGGCATACAGTTATCTCTGTAGTAACAGTGTAATATCTCATTTTTTATTTATAATTTTGTTGAGTTGGATCCTCTGTTTTCATGGTTAGTCTAGCTAAAGGTTTGACAGTTTTGTTTGTCATTTCCGTGAAGTAGCTCTTAGTTTGGTTAATCTTTTCTGTTGTTTTCCTGTTCTCTATTTTATTTCTCTGTTCTTATCTTTATTATTTCTTCTGCTAACTTTGGGTTCAGTCTGCTCTTTTCCTAGTTTTTTAAAGCATGGAGTCAAGTGGTCTCTTGGGGATCTTTTTTGCTCCTTGGTGTATTTATCGCTATGAATTTCCTTCTTAGAACTGTTTTTGCTAGATCCCATAAGTTTTGTTACGTTGTGTTCCCACTTTCATTTGTCTCCAGATACTTTTTTATTGCTTCTTTAAAAGTGTCTTTGATTCATTGGTCATTCAGGAGAGTGTTAATTTTCATGTATTCATGAATTTTCCAGTTTTCCTCTTATTATTGATTTCTAGTTTCATACCATTGTGGTCAGAGAAGATGCTTGATGTGATTTCAGATTCTTGAATTTGCTGAGACTCGTTTTGTAGTCTAGCATGGTCGACCCTAGAAGATGTTCCATGTGCATTTGAGAAGAATGTGTATGCTGTTGTGGTAAAATGCTCTCTGTGTATCTGTTAGGGCTACTTGGTCTGCAGTGTTACTCAAATACGCTGTTTTCTTACTGATTCTCTGGTTGGCTCATCTACCTGTTTCTGAGAGTGGGGTTATTAAAGTCCTCTTTTTTCTTTTTTCCCCCTCGGATTGGATAATTTTTAATATCCTGTCTTCCAGGTTGTTGATTCTTCCTTCTGCATGGTCAAGTCTGATTTTTAAGCTCTGTATTGAATTCTTCAATTCTTACATTTTTCTGCTCTAGGAAAATATAAATTTTAGTGGTTTTGTACTTCTTTGTTGAACGTCTCATTTTGTTCAGGCATTGTTTTCCCGATTTCATTAGTTGTCTCTTCTCGTAGTTCATTAAACTTCTTTAAGAGGATTCTACTGAATTCTTTGTCTGGCAGATCATAGATCTCTGTTTCTTTAGGGTCAGTTATGAGAGCGTTATTAATTTCCTTTGTTGGTGTCACATGGACCTCATGTTTTGTGACCCTTGATTCTTTACATTGGTGTGTGCACATTGGTGTAAGTGGTCTCCTCTTCCAGATTCTGCAGGTTCGTTCTGGCAGACAGTTTTTCACCAGTCATCCCGGTTTGGGTTTCCATACGTGTCTGCTAGTAACGTCCTTGGACAGATGGGGCATGCTATTGATGCAGGACAGGGTGAATCCCCCCTAGTGCGGGGGAGACCAAGCCTTGCACGGAGAGAAGAGGGTTCTTTGGTGAGGAGTGTAGAGAGAATTCAACACACACACCAAAGTTAGAGTCAGAAGGAAAGTTTGTTAGGGAAGGGGCCGCACTCCACAGAGCATGGTCTCCTCTCGTCTGAGAGAGACATAGTAATGAGGATCGAGAGAAAGACAGAGGGACCCTGAGTGTTTGGGGGAATTCAGTTTTTATGTTACTCTTTAGTTCCGGGAGTTACAGTTTAAAGACTTTGTTTACTACATCCTTTGATGTGGCCATACAGTGAGGGAGGGGAAGGGGAAGAGTATGTAGCTTGAAAAGGTAAGAACGTGTAGCTGGAAAGGCCTGCTGGCAGGTTCCCTGTAGATTCAGCCACAGGGAATGAATGGTTTTATTTGTGTAGGACGCCTCTTAAAGACTCTTTCTTCCTGTTTCCCCCTCACAGGTGAAATGGGTTGGTAGCAATCCCTGCCGAAATCTCCCTTCGTTCTTCAGGCGTCCTCATGGCCTGGCTGCAGGGCTGATCGGCACATTGCAGTCTCCAAACGTAGCTTGATTAACACTTTAGTTCTCTTGCCTCCTCCCTACATTACTATTAGGGTCTGTTTTTGGGGGAGGTAATACTCCGAACTCTGAGGTCAGGAGTAGAGGGTGCCACCGGCTGAGAACAGCTGGGCAGGACAGTTGGCTTGGCTTCCTGGTCACAGGAAGCTGTAAGATGGGCTCTGCGGTCACCTGGATTGTCTAGGCAGTTGGGACTGGCTACTATCCCAGCAGCAGGTGTGGCTGTGAATTTGCCTCCCTGCTGTTTGGGGACTCGACTCAGGCAAAAGTGTGCACTGGATATCCTGGTCAGATGGGGGTGTTGGCTTTGCGCTTCGGACAAGGAAAGCTGTCGGCTCTGCTCTCTGTTAAAGGGCCACCATAGGCAGGGCTGTTGGGTGGGCTGCACACTTCCTGTGTGCGCTGTATTCAGCAGTGAGACTCCGAATTGGTTCCTCGCCCGGGCACAACAGGAGAAGCAGCTCCAAGGCCACTAAGGCTCTGTGTTCGTGGTCCTGACTCAGGCCCTCCATGCCCAGGCTCTCTGGCCGAACGGCCGCTGGCTTTAAATTGCGCCCCCCTGTCTCTGCTCAAACATTGCTGCATTATGCAGTGGCTTCTAGGTATTCTCGCCAGCTCTTTCTGTCAGGTGGGGCCTGAGCTACCCTCCACAGCAGGTGGGGCCGTGACTCAGCTCTTCTGCCTGGACCGGCTAGGGAGGGACCATTTGAGCCACCTCCCACATTTCTGAAAAGGCTTTTTGGTCCAGAGCGGCCGGAGCCATACTCCCTAGTGGGTGAGGCCAATGCAGCTCTTCTCTCTGGGCATGGGCCCAGGCTCCACAGCCGGCACCACTCCTCAGCTGAGGGCCTGGGTCAGTGAGACCTGACCCTGCCGACCTCTTTGGTCAGACTGTGCCACCGGCTTGGTTTGCAAATGAGCAAAGCTGCTGGCCGGGAGTCCTGCGTGGGTCTGCAGGAGGATCTCAGCCTGCCAGGCCGCTGGCCGCTGGAAGCCCCTCCCTCCCTCCCTTCCTCCGCCACTGTCAGAATCCTCCCCAGGAGCCGGGACCAGAGTAGGAAATCCCACAAAGTGACAGTGTGGTGGGGGGGTGGGGTGGGGCTGGATGTCACCCCTGGGCTCTCTCTTCTCCTGTAGGAACTGTGGTCTTGGGAGACCTTTCTGTGTGGTGCGAGCATGCCACGCTTCTCATGCATTCTGTGGTGCAGGTGGTGCTTCAGCCTCACGCTGTGTTCTGGGATTATCTTGGTGTTCTGTCCATGAATAGTTTTTTGTTTTCCTTGTGACGCAGAGGGTGACGTTCTCGGGTGGAATGCATTCTGTGGGCTCGCGGGAATGTGTCGCACAGTTGGCCAGCTGGGAGACTCGGCCTCTTGAATACGCAGGGCCACATTGCTCAGCTCCACCCTTGGGGGAGACATTGGTGTCGAGAAGACTTTAGGGCCAGCTCCTCTGCCCCCATCACCTGTTATGTTTAATTCTCCCCTGGGACAGACCTTTAAGCTCTAGCTGGGGAGACACTGTGTCTGGGTAGCACTGAGCTCAGCTGAGGACTGGGAAGCCGGAAAGAGCTGCCCTCTCTTTGCGGATCCTCAGTATGTAACGCCGTGTGGGCGGCGTGGTGATATCATGTTTGCTGTGGGGACAGAGGGATCATGTCTGGGCCATCCACTCTTATGGTTTGAAGGGTTTCTTATTTGGAAAACTCCTGGAGGCAGGATCAGGTATTACTTATTACTTCCGTTTGCACCCCCAGCCCTGTGAGTGCCTTGCATGGGGTGGCTGCTGCCGCCTGTCTCTTGAACACGTGAACGATGAGTGGATCATGCACTGTCTCTGTGGTAGCTGTTGACAAGTTGGACTCTCATAAATGTCTTTGGTACCTGTAGTTAAGTGGCAGCAGCAGCATGGACGTTTTGCCTTTGCGAGACTGATTAATGACGCAGTGTACTCTTCTGCTGGTGGGCTGGTCTAAGCCCCGTCCTGCTCCGGATGCTAACCTGGCGAGTTGAATAGTAGCTGCAACTGGGAGAGAAGGTGAAGGGGAGTTGACTTGCTTCTAGATAATGCCTTAGAATCAGGTGCGTTTTCATAGCTTTCTGTTGATTTGTATTCAGTTCTGTGGCTTCTCTGACCTCTTAGATGTTAAACATTTATCTAAGGACAGGTTTTAGCTATAAAACTTTCCTGAGAAGATACAAAATCTATCTTAAAAAGATGAAAATACACCCAAGGCAGCTTGACTTAATTGCAGGCCTCCCATTCATGGCTCAGTAGGTGATTAGCTCTGTGGCAACAAGGTGGGACCCTCATTTTTGGGACTCACAAGCAGACGAGTGTTCTTTATCTGCACCTGTGGTCCAGGTCTCCCGTAGCGGCTCCTCACTTTTGCCTCATATGCCACCATCCTCAGCCCACATAATCAGACCTGGCATAATCAGGTCTCTGCACAGATTTCCGAAGTTGCCCATCTAATAAGGCGCTTTTCTCGAGCAGCAGCAAGGTTACCTGCTTTATTCATCCAGCCACCATCCACCCATCCCGCTACCGTCCACCCATCCACCATTTGAACACTGACTATATGGCAGGCAGTGTGGGACACTGTGGGTATAGGGCTGAATGAGACATAGTCACTTGCTTCAAAGAGCTCGCATTCTGGGGCTTGGGAGACAGACATAAGCAACACGTAAACAGCACAGTAAACAGTGAATGTTGTGATGCATCGCAGACAGCATGGGGATGTGGGAGGGGCAGGAAGACAAGGGAAGGAGAGAATGATTCCACAGAATAAACATCTGTCACAAAGCTTAGATTATGGTGAACTTCTCTGAGACACTGTTCTAAAGCAGTTGTTTTTAATCTTTGTGCTTTTAGTAGCAAAACTGTTTTTCTAGTCTACATGGACCATTGGTGAAATTGGGGGTGGGGTGAGGATGGGGTGGTGGTCTAGACGGCTCGCTGCTTGGCCCTTTGCAGGCCTTTGAGCCCTGACCACCGCCTTTCCCAGGGTGGTCGCTGCTGAGGACACAGCTCTGCCTGGGAAGGGCGTGGAATCCACGGGCTCGTACTGGCCGCTCCCCGGGTGATTTTGTCACCCTCACCTAGAATCCGGACACAGCTAGGCGTTTCCTCTGGGGGAGAGAGATCTAAGTACGAAACTGAGGTAGGAAGTGAGGAATGGGTTTGTCTCGGTGAGTGCGGTAGTTGTCGGGGCTGACTTGGGGCAGGACCTTGCGGGCGTGCAGCCTGTAGGGTGGGCACGGCCCCAGGCTGCGGTTTCTCATGGGGGATTAGCTTGTTCTGGAACTTGTCAGTGCAGAGATCTCTGCTGGAGGAGCTGTGGTTTCTGGTCAGACTTTGTCCATAGTTGTCCAAGGAACCAAGGGGGACAGGGATGGCTGAGAGGACACCTGGCAGGAGAAAGTAATGGGCCAGGCCAGAAGACGGGGACTCAGCTGACCATGTCAGCAGACACTGCCACTGCTACCGACTGGTAACTGCCAAGTACTTAATAGCGTGACGACCCAGTCCAAGTGCCCCGTGAGCGTGGGCTTAGTGAATCCTCATGATCACCCTGTGCAGTAGGCATTGTTTTTAGCCCCCATTTTGTCAGTGAGGAAGTTAAGGCACAGAATGGTTACATGGGTGTGAGCGGTAGAGCGGCATCCAGGCCGAGGCAGCGTGGCCCGCTGAGGAACGCTGCTGGGTGCCTCCTGCATCTTATCCAGCTTCTTGGGAGAAGCATCATTGTGTCTCACAACTGGAGATTCTTATTTAGGATTTCAGTTATAATTGACCAGTTGAAGAATACAATATGTCTGTTATTTTTATGTATTTAACATATAACATTTTTAAGATGCATTTATTTTTATTTTAAATGCCCTCTGGATGCAGGCAGGTGGAGGCTGGTTCAGGGCTGCTTTGCTGCTCTGTAGAGAGGGTTAGAGGAAGCATAGTGTTCTGCTCAAAGCAGCTCCCACCTGAGGGGCCAAGCCGCCCTCTGAGCTGGGTCTACCATCACGTGGCTCCCGCTGATGAGGTCAGTGGTGGGGGATGACTGAGTTGGGGCTGCAGACTGTGAGGGGGATACTTTGGTTTTCATTCTTCCCTGAGGCTCAGAGCTCTTCTACCCATTATTGCCTTGGATGTGTTCTTTTTATAAAAGAAGATGCTTTCTAGCTATGGGACTGATGCTCAAGGCAAGACTATGAAAAGCTATTTCCTAGGGCACCTCCATTTGCAGCCAGCTCCTTGCCACTCGAGCCCAGTGCATGTTGATCAGTAGCTTTCAAATTGTTAAACTTAAAAAATGAAACAAACAAAACCTCTCCCTTCACCCCAGCTGCATGGCTCCAGCAAATGCAGGTATCTGGGCCCTCCAATTTCGCTACAGTTGGCTCTTTCTCTGATCCCTGCTCTCACTAGTTTTTGTTGACAGACTTGTGAGGAGGGGGTTTGGGGTGAGAGGGGGGCAGAGACTGGAAGTTTCTGTGCATTACATTACCCGCGCTTCCTCTGTCCCTCATTATCAGGGATGACTACGATTTGTTTTATGAAGGATTGGGATGGCTGTGCCATTTTGCAAGAAGTTTAGGAGTTTTTTTCGTAGAATCAAACATTAAGCAAGAAAAACAAATCTAACATAAAACCCCAAAGCTAGACGATCCAACAGAAAGTGTCATGCTGTTCAAACTTATGGCCTGTAGGAAAAATTTCAAAAATACTTCTTCAAAGGGCCAAGCGACAGGCTCCCATTTAAGCTTTGCAACTGTTACAGGATGTCTGCCTCACAGACCGCTTTGAAACTTTACCCTTCTCATCCTGCATGATCAAACACCTTCTCCTGCGCTCTCTCATCTTGCGGTCCGAGGAGGACCGCCAGTGCTCTCCAGCAGGGTGGCTTCAGTGTCACGTCGTTTAGGAAAAGCATTGCTACAAACCAGCATTATTCTTGGATATGCCTTTTTCTCTCTTGTGAGCCTAAAGAGATCACATTCAGAAATGCAGTTGGGTTATCTAGGTTAGGACAGATTCTAGACGCTTTCCAGGGGTCTTTCGTCGGGATGGGGATTGCCCTGTTCTGCCACCCACAGTGCCCTGTGTAGAGGTTTGCCACAGATGCCAGTAAGGGGATGGTTTTTCCAGATGTCTCTTGCTGAAATGCACTCGGAAGAACTTCCCCCCACTCCATTTTGTTTCCAAAGGTAATTTATTGAATATTAAGTCATGAAGCCAGTGATAGAATTTTAATGAAAAATATCCTGTATCACTCAAGACTTAAAAGAACAAAAATACCCCTTAGAAACACTTTTCAAAAATAATCACATTAACATTACACACAACAGAGTCCTTTCTTCAGCTTTATTTAAGAAATCGAGTACTATATAGTTCAATATATATAAGACACATCCAGTATTGTGTTCCTGATAGCAAGTGCATAGATTTTGTTAAGATATCATTTTCACTCGATATAAACGTTTCATGGTCACACGAAGATAATATTCCCAGTGATTTTACCCAAGCATGAGAGGAGAAAACAGAACACAGCAAGAATAGTGAACTACAACGGAGATGAAAAACAAAAACAGCGAATTAGCAGAACAGTCGATTCCTGATAAGTGAATAAGCTGATTGGCCACAATGTCTTTTATTCACTTATCAGGAACGATTCGCAGCACATGTACGCTCACCGTGTTTCCTGGCCTGCCAGCTAAGAGTCCCAGCCCCTGGACTGCTCGTAACTGCTGCGGGCTGGGCAGACGGTGGCTCCCATCACCAAGGTAAACGCTGACAGTCCTGTGATTCCCCGAGGTGGTCCGTGCGTGGCACAGATACCCCTTGCTGGCACTGCAGCGATGTTTTCCTCAGAGAACGATAAGCTCGAGTTCAGGCAGGGACCAGCTTTACAGTCGGTGCTTAAGGGAGCTTGCATTTGTGTTCCCTTCTTTGGAGAATTCTTTTGTTTCTCCAGAACAACAAAAAAACTGGCTGTCTTTCCCTTCTTTTACTTAGCATGAGTATTTTGCTTTGTGGCAAGTGGTGGAAATTATGTTTGTGTGTGTGTGTGTGTGTGTGTGTGTGTGTGTGTGTATACACACACACACACACATATATATATGTGCATATACATACATATATATACATACACATGTATATACACTTAGATATACACACATACACATTTTAAAAATAAACACTTGCATCTTGGTATTGCTTACCCTCTTTACCCTTCTCCCGCCCCTCTCACCCCCCACCCCCCCAAAATATCAAACCCTTAGCCATCTTTTCCCACTAATGTAAGCTGTGGGTTTTCAGAGGCAAACCGATGAAGGCTATGATATTTAAAAAAGAAGTACTGGCAGGAGGTCAGCTGCCATCTGTGCAGGTTTGGAGGTGGTAGAAGTCACTTCACTGAGGTGTCTGGCCTATGGGGAAGAGCCTCCTTTCCTCCACCTCCCCAGGCCCCTCTGTGGTTGAGCTGACTGGACAAGACAGTCTAGGGGTCAGAAGGGCTGAAGGTGGCGGAGGTCCTGCAGGGGGCACCTGCAAGGAAAAGCTCACTGGCAGCTGGAGGAAAGCCGCCCAGTGCCGGGCGCCTGAATCAGAGCTTGTGCGTCTGCGGAGTTGGGAAGGGAGGAGACATGGGGAGTGGACAGCAATGGAATCTCTTAAGAGCACTTGGAGAGCAGTCAGATTCCTGAGCTTAGTGATGGGCAGAAACGGGAGGGCCGTGTCTTCAGTTTTAGAGGGCATAGAAGCAATTGTTTTTTCGTTAGCTCGCCTTTTGGTAAGTGGGGTGGGGTGAGAATTGGGGACAAGGCTTTTAAAAAAGCATGTGCTCATTCAGGAGGGAGCGGGGCTGCCTAGGGCGTTCCTGGTTTTCACTTGGAAATGGACTAGAGAGCAGAGAAACTCCCTCCTCCCACCCCACCCGATGGAGCAGGGCTTCCCTCGGAGCTCTTGGAAATATTTCTTTTCTTCCATTGGTTTTAATAATTAAAAGTCCCTGCTGGCTTCAGGTAGCTCTTAAAAATACATAATTTACATTACTTTTGTATACATCTCTCTCGATTGATGGCAACAGATACTTAACCATTTTCACAGCTTCTATTCACCAGGTAGGTTGATTTTTTTCTGCCCTTGATAGTGCACCTCTTTTAAGAATGTGATTAGGTTCTAAGGAGAGTTTGACTGTGATGTAATGCCTTTGGACTTGTGGATAGATGGTTCTGCTGCTTCTCTTCTTAAGGTTATGCAGCAAAGCAGCAGCAGTTTTAAATGACCGTTAAGCACTGCATACATGCACCGTGTCAGGAGTGGAGGGGAGAGGGCAGAGACGTGAGGGTGAAATTTACCAGTGTGGGCAAAAGACCCCAAGAGGCCTTGGCAAATCCAACTCTGTAGGTAGTTATTCAGGTGAATCACAGACACAAGTATAAATCTGAGAAGCAGTGCTTGAAACGGGCTGTTGTATATGTAAAGCAGAGGTGGGTGATGTGCAGTTTCCCCTTCCCCCAAATCAGATATTCACTTAGGTGGAATCGACTGTATCTTTTTACACAACATATAGAAAAAAAACAGATACGTGAAACAGTGAGGTGTGTAGATGTATCACCAACATATAATGACTACCAACAATACAACACGCAGAGAGAGAAACAAGTATTAGGAAAATGGTTTAATATTGGAGACAGAAGCAAAAAACTGCATCACACAATAACATACGTTACAAAAATAAGTTTGACTGTTTCAACTACACGGTTATGTTCACAATGAGGACAGAAGAATCAGAAAAAACTTTGATCTAAACAGCAAAAAAGCAAACCCCTAAAGTTTTAACTAATACATTTATCCACTTAAAGTGACTGAGTACTTCTAAATCTAATTACCTTATTGTGTAATTGCACAATACAGAATAAAAAAGTGAAACTTACCGCTGTATTTTAAGACAAAATTCTAATGCTAGATATAAGCAAAGGGAAAAAAAGAAATCAAGCCAAAGTTTTTAATTCTCAAAAGAAAAGCAACTTTCTTTCTATCAACCAGAAATCAAACTTGAAATCAGTCATTGTCAGGGGGCCCACTAGAGTAAGCCACAAAAATTTCCATTTTTTTTAAATCTCCAGTATAAAAAGTTCCACTGGTACAAAATGCATAAGTACAATCAGTTGTAGAAATAGGAAAGCCTGTGTATTTTTTTTTTTGGCTCAAATTCCATCAAACAACAAAATCCGAATGCATCAATAAAACAAACAATACTCAAATGGTCTTACAGTTTCCACTAGGTTGCATTAACTTTGGCTTTTCTCAGACAATATTTAAAAACTATTTTGTAATTCTAAACAAAATGATATTAATCTACAAACATTCTCACAGCACAAAAAAACACAAATACATTTTTTGTATGACATTATTTAAAAAGGTAATGAAACTACAGGTTTTTTTTTTAAATTTTATTTCTTGTTAATTAGCACTTAAGATAATAAAAACAAACAGTAAAATGAGTCCAGAGTAGCACAAGCCAAAGAACTAGAACCCCTATGGTGAAAGAAAGATGAACTTGTTACGCCTTGAGGACTGCCATTTTATCACAGTTCTCTAATTTAGTTTAAAAATGACTATACACTTGATTTTTTAAAAAAGCAGTTTCCCTGTGTGTTTTTTCTTCTGGCACAGGCCCTTTGCACCCTTGCAGCTTTTTCCTTTTGACAGTAAAAGATAAAGTGACTAGAAGGACAGCTTGTCTCTATAACAATGAAACTTTTATGGGGGTGGGGGAAACATTCCCCCTAAATTTGTCTTGGTTGCCTGCAAAATAAGAACCACTCATCTTAAAGTGCCGCCCTGAGCCTCTTGTCAACTGCACCCAGTTCTTCTGCAGGTGGGTGAAAGGAAAAGAGGGCAGTTTGCTTCTGTGAGGAAAGTGGAAAGTGTTTCTTGAGATTTATGTAGATATTGGTAAGAAATTCAGAACTAAATCTAATTTAAATGGTGTTCTCTTGTGTCCCTATGCATGCTTTCTACACACCTCCATATACTATATATGAAATGTGTGATGACTTTTCAGCTGTTTGCTGCAGGAAGTACAAAATAGCCCTCAAAGGATGAAGGAAGGCCCCAGCAGTAGTAAACACGTGTGAGGATAATACAAATCATTTCATTATAAGTGCATGTGCTATAAGGAAACTTTTTTTTTTTTTTTGCATCATTAGAGGCTAGTTCTTTCCATCCCAGGGCTATCACATCCACACACACATTGAATCAAGCAGGGTGGTGACTGGGACAAAGACGAAAGGGAGCCAGCTATTTCTGAACGCCATTAGAGACAAGGAAGCTTCCAGGGCCTGCTTTCAGGAAGGCAGGAGTTTTTTTGGAGGAATTTAGGGGGGCTGTAGGGATGACACTGGGATCTGTCAAGACAGCAAGAGATCTGTTCACAGGAAATCAAAGTAATATGGCACTTTAAAAAGTGGCAGCAGGAACTGATGCTAGATATTTGGTCAGTAACTGTGATAAAGAACTGAGTTTTACCTGTATGGTCAGTACATGCATCCAGTTAACATAAAGATGGAGAAGACTATCATCAGCTTCTAACTCCAGACACCTTGCTGTTTCAGAGGCATCCGCTAGGGTCAGAGAATCCCCAGCACATGGCTGATTAGAAATATTAGTTAGGAGTATTTAAGAAACAAAAGCAAACTGGAAGGTATATGAAAACATCCTAAACTTTAAGACCATACCACCATACCACTAAACCTGATCTCAAAAGCATATAGAATTTAAAGTTTACTTAGGTGCTGAATCTATTAACCATCTCCCTCAGAGGGATTATCGAGTAAACTTTCTAATTAAAACTGAAGAAGGAATTCCAGCAGCACATTCAGAACTTTTTTTAAATGACCAGAAATAATCAAAAGTAAAAAATGATATAGGAAAAAAATTAGGGTTAAAGTATACATTTTTCCTTTAGATGTGCCTCCCGGAGTTTTTCTTTTGGATCTCAACCAAAGGATTGAAGTAGTAAGGACAAAAAACAACTCAGAGAAGATATATGTGATGACAAAAAAATCCAAAACAAACTAAAATCCTGACAGTATAAAAAGTTATCAACATTCCAGATAGCTCTGGGTAGGAAGGGTTAAAAGTTCAAAACTTTCTCACCTTAGAGGTTTCCATATATAATGAAGAAAATACATTGTGAGGTTGCCGTCACAGCATTGATGTGCAGAGTGGTTAAAAAAGTGAGACATGGGCACTTATACAATGTCTTACAAAAAAACATCATAGAGAAATAACGAACAATAACAATTTCAGGCAACAAGACCACAGGATAGCAAGTTAACAAACTTTTTAACCTTTTTTTTGTTTTTTGTTTTTTAAATATTAGGGATTTATACAAAACACATAATAAAATACCCATGTTATCAAATTACTTCTCACAAGAAACACACTGAAGCTCTAGGAAGGAAGTACCTTTGGAATTTGGCACTATGTAGTTTCACTTTTTTCTTTAAAAGAAAAAAAAATCACATTTTGCTGAACACAAACACATCTAAATAGTCCACAATAAAAAAAAAATGACATCAATGCTTTACAAGCCAACACAAAACTTATTCTGGAATAGGTATTTTTTCCCCCTCACATGAAATTTTTTAAGCAAACTTTTTTTTTTTGAAATTCTTTTTTAAGCAAACCAATTCTAAACTTGTCTTATCAACAAAGAACATTAAGACCATAAGACTCATGATGAAACCACAACTTAATTCACAGAAGCACCAACGCAACACGGTTTACAGTAACCTTCCTCCTGTACATTGAAACAGTATAAAATATAGGTAATTTCATGTGCATTAAACCATGGATTGTCTAACTGTGAGTCAGTTCAGCAAAAGGTGACACAAATAGGTAGCATTTGCCCCAAAACAGGGTAAATATTTTTCTTATACTAATCTACAAAAAGTGGTTCTATATATATATCTTAATGAGAAAGTGAGCCACCTAAAATGGCCTTATCAAAAAACTTTACACTGCCTGAAAAATGTAAAAACTATTACAGACCTCTAGAGACTTAAAATCAGACAGTTTTTTTCTCAAACTGTTTTTGGAAGTAGTCTGTTAGAAACCAACATTCTGTGTCCCTGGACACATATTGCTATTGTTACCAGTGACCGGGAAGAATGCCAATCCCTGTATAATACTTTCAAGTCTGTTTTATGAAAAGAAAAAAAAAAACATTTTTGCCACAGGTTTTTTTTCTATAATTTTTCTAATAATAAATTTCAGTCTTGCATGAATGCAGCAATGTTTTTCACATTGACTTCCCAGAATTCATAGCTAGATGAGGTCACATGCAAATTTCAAAGGTCAAACTAGATCAAAGGTCAGTAGGAGAACCAAATATGATGTGAGGTCAGAAAGACATCAGAAACAATGACGGGACGATGAAACTTTTTTTTTGAGACGCCACAGGGACATGCTAGGCAAACGGTGAACTAACGGGCATGAAGATGTCTAGGGAGAAAACAAGGGAGAGTAAAAAGTTACACAGAATCTACGCAGCAGCAACAAAATCACTCTTAAGGGTGCAGGAGAAAAACTAATGCAAATCTTAGGTCATTAGGGAGTCTATGAGCCATCCACATAATTTGCATTTCTTACAATCTCTATCCACAGCACAATGGAACCCCAAGAGAATCCATCCGGAGAGGGAGAGGGGATGGATTCTGAGTGTCTTGGGGTGAGGGGCTGCAAGGGACAGTGGGGAGGATCCAGTTTCAACGAATGTAACATACGGGAAAGTCAGACAACTGAACTGTAAACTAGATAATGGAAGTTACGAACAAAATAATCAGACAGATACAAACGACAAGAGGATAAAGCATGAACTTCAGGCCTAGAGTTCAACGGTGAAAAAAAGCCCATTCCTAGAACGATTCCTCTAGAGACTACTTCAGAAGGCTCTAGCCAGCACAGAGAACTGCTCTTCAGGTACCCAATAAGTTAACAATAGGCAATAAATAACTTCCATTATTTCTGAGGCAGTAAAAATTTTGTACAAAAATAGAAATGCTTTTTTTACAAATAAAATGTACAGGCCTGTGGCTTTCTTTTTTATTTATGTATTATTTATGTATTATTTATTATTAAATTTATCTTTCAAGAAACATCAAGTATTTTCATTCCTTTTTTAATTTTTAAACCCTGTAGCTTTAAGAAACAGATCTCTAAATCTTTTTTTACATTAATCCTTTCTAAGAACTAAAATAAAACAATAACAAAATAGACAACCAGTGTAATAACCTGACCAATAAATGTCATGTTTCTTTGAACCCTAAAATAAAATCCTGCTTATTAAGACGAACCAAATGTAGTGGAAAGACATTTTGTATTGTTTTAAGTGCTTTTCCTGGCTTTTCTCCTGCGCTAGGCCACCGCCTCGACCTCTAAACAGCTGGTGCCCTCCTAGGGGCGAGCGCCACAGGAGTCGCGAATCCTCCAGGCAGGGCACCAGGGGTCTCAGAGTCAGAAGTGCACGTTAGCCTTTGTTTGCCTTTTAAATTCTCAAGATGTCATTTATTTGTGTATGTGTTTTCCTTTAAAAAAGCAAAAAACAAAAACAACAAAAAAAGGTAAAAGGAGATTCAAATTGCAAAACAAAGGAGAATACAGTGGCACAACTGGAGGAGTTTACTCGATAGAAACAAGGTAGCCCAAGTTTTAAATATGGCGAACTGGGTGGGGGGCAGGGGGAAATGGAGGCCTTATTGAAAAAATAATCGTCTCTCTTGGTAAAAGTTGGCAATGTGGTCCTCCTCTGCCTTTCCTGTTGAGAACAGGCTGGCTCGTGGGACTTACCCTAAGAAAGCTAAAATAAGAGCAGGGAGCCTCTGGGGTTAGGATCAGTAAGGTTTGCTGTCGTTTTTGGAGCGCTTCAGCTGGACCTTCAAACGTTTCATGCCAATCTGAAAGCCATTCATAGCCTGGATAGCAGCTTGCGCAGACACTGGATTGTCGTAGCTAACGAAACCTGGAAAACACAAGGGGAAGGGGGGCGGGAATCAAGACGGAGCGGCAGTGGAGCAGGGAAGGGGTCCAGGGCCCCACGGAACAGCTGGACAGCGCAATGCCAATGCTGACGTGCTGATCCCGTGGCCAAGGGGCCACAGCGGGAAGGCCCACTGAGAAGCAGCGACAAGGCTAGCTGGATGGGTGACTGGGCATGGTGAGATAGCCGCTTTGCAGAAAGCCGAAGTCTCTGCTCGCTGATGTCAGTGAAGCCCCTGAGAACCCTCCTGCAAGAACCCAGGTGCACGGGTGGGCGCTGCTCATCCAAGCAGGGCACAGACAGTCCCGGGCTGGAAGGTCCCAGAAGCTCAACCGGTTGAACTCATAAGGCAGGGTGACTAAGGGCAGGGCTGGCCAGCGGTGTGCTGCCAGAGACCTGCTGCCTTCAGGCCAGGCCACTGTCCAGGCCACAGAGCCCACGCCTGTTCGGCTGCAGGATGGAGTGAGTGAGTGAACTCTGGAACAATCCACACTGATTTTTAACATTTTGGAGTTATAACTAAGGGCCTGGGGAAAATGCGGATCGCCCCCTCACAGAATGGGAACTGCCCTCCTGTACTCCCCAGAGTCTAGGGGAATAAACCGTCTGAAGAGCTCAGGGCCTAACTGTCCCCAGCATCTTTTCCCTGCTCCGCATTCACCACCACAAAAGACGGGAGGGCATGATTTGGAAAAAGAACTGATGATAACTGCAAAGACTAAGAAACAGGATTCCAGAGTCTGATCTGACGCCAGCGCTGGGGCTGGGGGCTGGGGGCGGTGGTGCCTGCAGAGCCTTCCTGAGCCAGCGCCAGAGTGCCGAGCCTGTGCAGTCCCCACTTACTGCTGCTGGTGGAGGGAAGCTGCTGTCCTGACTGGACATCAGCTCTTCAGAAGGTTCTAGACCAAGCTTCTCCATCTACCTACTATTAAGTTTAGAGCTAAAGAGAAACTTCCTTTATAAACTGGAGGGAGACGGACATTAATGTACCTTTAGCAGAGTTCTCAGCCAACAAACATGAGCAGGTAATAGCAGAAAAGTTTCTCACAGGCAGGCAGTACTGCAAATGGTAGTTTAACTTTCTGCGAAATCTAATTCCCAATAAATGTGATCTTGAATCCAAGATACCTGCTCAGACGTTCTCCTTTCCCTCTGGTTTTTATCCAGAAGTACAAAGATGATTAAAGAATGGAAATGGGTCAAGGGTGAAATGGATAACGAAAACTGGCCAAGAGGTTAGGACAGAATGGGGTACCACCTAATGACTAGCAAACCTGGAACCCCACGAAATTACACTGGCTCACTGAGAAACCTCAGTATGGGATGCTACGGCTTCTAATAAAAATTGAAAACATGGCCCATCGTGCTAAATACAACTGCCTGCTCACACCCACAGCGGTGGCTCGTGTTGCCATGCACACACTGGTGGAGTAGCTTGTGGGCTGAGTTCTTTTCAAAGCAGTAAATATTTTCTCAAAATCAAGCCATGAAGCTCAATCCCTTTTCACTCAACATTGGTGACGGAGAATATAAACGTCTGGCCCAGAACCTGTGCGGGGAGGCTCCCAAGGGTCACCTCGTGGTGAGACGCACGCAGCCCGAGTAACAACTTACTGTTTCACGCTCTCCTGAACCAGTGCCAGGGGCTGACACACCTGTCGCGGCGGCAGCAGCGGCGTAATGGGTTCAGGCTGATGGCCCTTCCACTTGGGGAAAAACCGTGACTGAAACGGTGGGCATACTAATTCCCCTAACAACAAGGTTCAGACTGTCCCGGGCGACAGCACCGAATCAGAAAGACATTAAGATAATGCGTTTTAGCAACCAGAACATTCTGGTTGCCCATCACCAGTCAGCCAAATGCCAAGTTGAGTTTTTGGCCTCTGAGAACCTCTCCCACCTCTGATGTTCTTCTTTATACCACACGGCTCCCTCTGGCCCCTATCTGTTCTGCTTTGTTTTGTCTTATGCTGTTTATGCCTCCCACCAATGTGAATTAGTAAATTGGAGGAGTGACTCAAGCAAATCTTTCTCAGCCTGGGCCAGAACTTATCAAGTGAATAATACGTACTCTGAACATTCTGCCTAGTAATGCCCAACCACTCTGGGGACATAAGGGGTCTGAAAAACAGCACAAGCGATAGCTGCCTCCTCCCGCTTCAACATACCATTGCAGGCACAGAGCCTGGGCTGCTTGAGGGTAGGCAGGTGGGCCCCCGAGGCCGGGCCTCCCAGTGTCCTCGGAATACCTGCCCCTCCCATGCTCCCCATGCACCCCGCTGGCCCCTGCACACACACCTTGTCCTGGCTTCTCTGGCTCCTGAACCCCAGCACAACGCAGCTCTTTACGTGGCCATGCAACGCATCGCCCGCCCACCCCTGCTCTCAGAGCTGCAGTGGCAGCCTGCTGTGCGGCAAGCCCCCCAGTGCCACGTGCTGCCACATGCAGCCACAGTGGCTGAGTCACACTGACCCTGGCAAGCTAAGGAATTAGTGGCAGGTGGCTGCAGTGCCATTCTGTATCAGGACAGACTAAACTACAGTCTGTTAACTGATTTCCCATCTGGCAGCTTGTGGTTCAGTCTGTGAGGTTCAAAGGCACGTCCATCCACCGTGCCCTGCAGAACGCTACCTGCCGTGCGGGCATGTGGTTTACGTTCCCAGGTCCTTTTTTACAGCCCCCTCCTCTCTGAGTCAGCCACTTTGCCCAGAGAACCAGGAAACACCACTGCGCAGAGAAGGCCCTACCCCGACTTCCGAAATATCTGCCATGTACAGCTTCCTTCCCGGGGCGCCTCACTCGGGGGAGAGGGGTGCTGTAATAGTCTAGCTTGGTTTCTTTTGCATACCAAAGCACTTGCTCAGATTGGTCTGTTTGTCAATGAAGACTTTAGCAGAGATAACATTTCCAAAAGGCATGAACATCTGCAGAATGTCCTGGTCTCCAAACTCCTGTGGAAGGTGGTAAATAAAGAGGTTTGCACCCTCTGGACCTAAGGAGGAAAAAAAAAAATCAGAGTAAGGTATTCTTCCCCTCTTAGCTCCCACTTCTGAGGAACGCTTTAATGACAGGCTAACCCCCCCACCCCCCCCGAAAGAAGACAGAAGAGACGGTGACGTGTCAGGTGCCGCTGGGGCTTTAGGAAAGCAAACTCCCTTCAGAGTTTCATCACTTCCTAAGAGACGCTGGTGAAGAGCGGCTTCCTTTGCACTGCTCATCTGTGGGTCCCGTCTGCTCACTCGACATGAGCATGCACGGGGGTGAAGGTGGCAGCTGTGGGGGGGCACTGGGGAGACGGCCACATTCTGCGCTATGTGTGCACTGTCTCTGCGGAGAGGGTGCCCTGTGCCTTCCGAGCAAACTAGCAATTTAGAATAATGGATATGGCAGTAATGCTGCTTGGATTTCTCAATCATTTACCTAATTACCCATCCAGTTTTGATCTGCCAAATCTCTTAACACACAGTCTAATAATCATCTTTATTAGGAATGACTGGCAATGAGTCAAGGCAGGAAAAAATAGGTAGCTAGAGTTTCACAACTGTGATAGGAATTGTACCACTGGGAATTAGCCTTGAACATGAACGCATGAGATGGCGCAGCCACAGACTAAGCCAAGCCAGGCTCTTCACTCTTACCCATCGCTTTGCAGAAGCACTAGAAGCAAAGGCAGAATGAGGAAGGTATTAGCTATGTGGGTTGGAAAGATACGGCCTCTTAAGTTCCTTTCCGTCTCCCACAGCTCTCCAGCCACCTGCACGAGGACCATCTGAAGGCTGAAGCAGCAAAAAGGAGCGAGGAAGGAATCCGAGCGGCCTGGTGGACCTAGCAGGCAGGACGCTTTCCAGGTCAGAGGTGCCGGGGATGGCTGCGCCGCCTCTGGGGTGCTGTGCTCTGGGCATGGCGTCTGGGAGGGCAGGGCGCTTGTGCAGCTGCTGCTTCACGGGACCTTAGCTGGCCCTCACAGCAGAGTGGCCAGGGCCGCGGCCCCACTGGGCAGCCTCAGGGCACAGGCTGCTGTAGGGTGGGGGGCAGTCCATGTGTACGGGGAAGGAAAGGAAGACGGGTAAAAAGAACTTGGTACAAACAGAAGGGATCAACATTTTGGTAAAGAAAAGTCAAACCAAGTTTCTCCTTTAAAAAATCATAAATTAAGTGTTGTAATGGGCGGGACTCTTCAGAAGGAAGACGTCCTGAGGCAGGTGTCTGAAGCCACGCTGACGAAGCATCTAAGTGTCAACGTGACCACTCTGACTTTCTACACGGATCACAGTTTCCACAGACGACAGCCTCATTCCAGCACAAGGGAGGCAGGCTGCACTTAAAGGGACACAGTCGCCCACTTTGGTCCCCAAATGTTTCCTGGTTAAAAAAAGGACCTTTAAAAAAGGAAACTAAATATGAATAGACACAAAACCCAAATACTGGAAGTGGACGTTCAGAGCAAGCTGTGTATGCCACGCCCGCCCTTTGCAGTATCTGGTTCTACCACGATTTACTGTCCCATCCAAAGGTGCAGACACACAACTGAGGATCAGTGGGACCCAATCTGCATTGTGGGGGCCTCTCACTTCCTAAAGCCTGGGAAGAAATGCAGTTTCTGTGCACTAGAAAAGATTACTGTTGAGGCTGGGATATTCCTGGCGTTCTAGATTGCTGTGCCTTCTGAATGTGTCCCTGCCGGATGGGGGAACCAAGAACATATGAAGACAGGTAAACCCAAGGCTCTGTCCTCTTAGTCACCATGGTCCCAGGAAAATGCCACCATCTCCTATTATGGTTTTTCCATCACCAAGGAATAGTTTGATTTGGCAAACCAGTACCATTGTTCACACTAAAATGAGAAAAATGTGACTTGACGTGGAACACCTCTCCTGTGTGCAGTGACAGTGGCGTGACAGCGGCTACTGCCACAGGTGCCTAGGGTAAAAAACCAAAAAATTCTCCTCACTTCTCCCTTTAGTAAGAACCGGCTGACAAGCCACGCATCCCTCAGATTTCTCCTAGTACATGTTATTTAACTTGTTAAGGTTCTGCGTGTTACGTCGCCGGTCGTGGCTGCTTGGTGGTTCATAGTTTGTATTTCTCACAGGGCACTTGCTACAGCATAAAGCACTGGGGCATTGGTATCAGGCGGCCAGCACCTGCCAGCGTCCTGTCGGGTGTCTGAGACTCGACCTGCTGTGTGTGTGTGTGACTTGCCTCCTGTAAACACGGGATGGTGGGAAGCTGTGGAAAGATAAGTAGGAATGGCAGGAAAGGCGGTCGGCTGTCCTGGGTTTAGCTCTCTAGGGCGTCCTGACCCTTCAGAAGGCGTGGCTGGGGAGAATATTTAAACCAGACCGGCTCGTGCTCCTGTTGGGAAACACGGCGGGTACGTGATTCCATGGAGCAAGGTGATGTTCAACTCTCCCGACCAAAGGACAGGACTACGTAATAGGAAGTTTAAAGATCTATTCAATAGTGAAATTCAGTATGGGATTTATTTTTCTTCCCAGTATAAATTGTCTTTTTACATTATATTTTAGATAAACTAATATTAAGATGGCTTAAGTTTCTTGAGCTCACGTTAGCTGGGCCAGAAGAACGAGATTAGAGCAGCATGAGAAGGTGAGAGGTGACTGAAAGTGACTGAACACACACACACACACATCATCAAAACATCAAAACCCCTCATCACACTTGCAAGCTTCCGGGAGCCTGCAGACCTAAATTCACTTAACCTGGAGTAGGCAATCCTCATTTCAGACTGTTTTACATTAATCCCACAGGGGTCATTACTGCTTAGGAGATCCTGAAATCTCAAGGTGGGGACTAAATGAGAGTGGTGGGCTGGGGTGAGTCAGCTGAGATTGGTGTTTCAGGCCATATTCTCTCTGTAAACCACTACATTTTGAGTCTTCTAGTGGTGTCTTCTCAGTGACACATGTGCTATAGTTTGCTGTAAAGCTCTGCTGGATAATGGAGAGGTGACCAACGTTCTCTAGAATGCACGTGGGGGAACTGGCTTTTATGGTCTCCTCTGAGGATAACATTATCTTGCAGGACTCTCCTATTGCCCTGTCACTATGGTAGTCAGGCCTTAGAGGAAGGGACCTCAGTGTAGGCTCCATGAATACATGGAGTCTTGTATTCATGATGGCGCCTCCATACACCCAGGGGAGCAGCTGTCTGAAGAGAGTGCATGTGGTAAAGAATCTACAACAGTTACCACCAAGAGTAAAGCGCTGAACTGATGAAAAATGACTTAAGGTTTTCCCACATCTTGCATTTTTAACGCTCTGTTGTTCATAAGCAGGAAAAACTTTTGTTACACATGAATATCTTTGAGGCTGTGTCCCCTTTAAAATCCACAACTCTACAAAGTAGAAAAGTATTCTATTTCTTTATCAAATACCATGTTTAAGGTGAAATTTGTGTTCAGCAAAAAACGGTTTGGAACTATGGGGCGAGGGTAAAGAGAAAGAAATAGAAAACAAAACTTCAGCAGTTCTTCCCTATTCTAACTTCTTTCCACATTCTAAGCATAATTCTAAGAACAGTATGGTGCAGATTTTGCTTTAAAGCAACTTCAATTAGGGAAGAAGAAACCAAAATGAAGAAAAAGAGATTAGCTCTTCTTATTTGGGCTAGCTCAGTAACTATTTTAGAATTAGCTTTAATTTATTCTCACCATTAACTTCCTGCATTTGTCTTACTGGCAGGGGAGCAAGGTGATCAATCACTTATTTCCTTCCCCAGAAGACCCCCAATTAAACAAGGACGGGAGGGGGGACAGTCTTCACAGTGGATCGTATCATTCACCTGGACACAGCGTCTACTATAGGCGGGTCTGTGGGCTCCGAGAACTGGGGTGGGGGTGGGGGAGCTGTGGGGGAGAGGGCTACACTCGAGGGCTGACTGGGTGCCCCCTCCCTCCCACCAGGAACAGTGTGTGTAAGGGGAGAAATAATGCTGATTTGCGAGAGGGGCTGCCTGGCCATTTTTGGGCGGCAGCAACTACTAAGTAATTGTATAAATGCACAGTGGGTGAGAAATCTACCTTAAGATGTAGATGACAGATTAAATCAAAAGATAAAAGGAAAAGAAGACTGAACCCAAAAGGAGATTGAAACATACGGTGTAGCCTTGTCAGGTTTCTTAAAAGAAAGAAAAAGATAACCCACGGATGGCAGAAAGAGAGCGGCTGCCTCCTGGCGTGCTGCTGGCTCCGGCCAGCTCCGCGGAGCCCGTGCCCCGGGGCGCCCGCCGCGCCCGGCCGCCCGCACCGCACGTACCTTCCTTCTGGCTGCCGGCCGCGCTCTGCTGCTGCAGCAGGCTCTGGCTGTACAGCGTGGGCAGCGCCGCCGCCGCGTACTGCTGAATCCCTGAGTAGGCCTGGGTGAGGGCGTCCATGGTGCCCGCTGTGCCATTCGTCAAGCCCGTGGCGCCAAGTCCTCCATTCAGAGCCGCCATACCTGAGAGCATTTGAGCAACTTTACAAAAAACCCAACAATAGAGAAGAGAAATAGCACTTTTCATTAGTGCTTTCCAAAGGAAGTCAGAATCATTTGACACAAGTACAACAGCGAGTGCATGCAGCTAGCACACCAGTGCAACCGACATGGAATTCAGACGGCACTAAAGCCACAGGTCATGAGGACGGTGACAACACGGACAACGGCAGCAACAAAGACCCCTGAGCAGCGATCACCCTCACTCCCGAGGCCAATAGTCAGAAGTCACCGAGGTACGACAGGGAGACGGCACATCAGTTCCATGCAGGGTGCTGCTGGCAAGCACTGGTCATCTTTTGGAAATAAGGGCCTTCTGTTTCTTAGAGCGCCGAAGCAGGTAAAGGCGCTCCCAGCAGAGGCCTGCGCCATCTGTACCCTTAACTATTCGCTGGGCTCTCTGAGGAGCCCTGGGGTGGCTCACGGGGCTGAGGCGGGAAGGATAACACTTCCCCCGGAGGCGAGCAGACAAGACAAGCGCTGTGCTTGGTAAACCAGTGAATTGTTGGCTCCAGAACTAGCTTTCCTAGATCCTAGCAGGGGTGTCAGGACTGGGGGCTCTGGACCAGCCTAGCTGATGAGGAATTACGGCTCAGGGAAAATGTGGGCCCTGCCCCCGACTGCGAGGGCAGCAGGTGCCGATTCTGTGTGAAAGGCCGGACAGGGAAGGGCCGCTGGTTTTCAGCAGCCAGCGTGTGTGAGGACACTGAACAATGCCCACGTAACCGGGGCTCCTGCCAGTGAAAGAGCTCCTCGTCACGTGCTTCAGTCACCTGCAGGGACACCAGTGTCTGGGAGCTGGATCTTGGCTCTCCACTGATGGGAACTGGATGCTGGCCAGCGCCCTTTTCTGATTTTTCCCTTGTATCCTGGCTGCTCTTTTGCTCTATTATGGTTGCTGACTGTGTCATATTTTCCCTGAATACTGAGTCAAAACAAGCAAGACTTTATAGAGTGTTAACTTTTATACGAACTCAAGACCTGGAAGAGGTGACATCATAATTGCCCTTAGTTCCTTTCATGATTAAAACTTTTTTTTTTTTTTTAAAAGATCTGTTTCTGGGAAGAACTTCAACTGAAAACATTAGTGAAAATATTGAAGTGATTAAGGCTATTGATCAGGGCTATTAAATAGCCAAGATGACTGACTTTGAAAGAAGGCGGTAAGAAGTCCAATGAGAACAGAGGATGATTAAGAGAAGGCCGCTTAGAAATGACTAGAGGAACCAAGCACCAGGGTCACCTCGGCTCTCCCGTCCGAGCTCCTCCCTGCCGTCCTCAGGGAAGAGGGGCTGTCCTGCTGACGCCACGCTCTCGCATTCTGACAACCTCATCTCTTGGGGTGAAAGGGCTGCGGGCAGGACACAGATCAGACCCCCGCGCTACAGCAGAGGGACCGCCCAGTGCCTCCGCTCTGGTGGTCCTCCTGGGGACTTGGGGGTGACGTTACGGAGGGCTGGGGTGGCGAGGAGGCAAGGAGAGCCTGAAGGAGCCCGGGGAAGGAAGTCATGCGACCTGGAAACGCAGACACAGCTGAAAGGGCGCTGGCCCGCGGAGGCCCTGCCCACTTTCTCATCGAGGAGTCTGTTCTGTTTTCCCGTCATGCAGATACGAGCTGTTAAGGATCTGGGGAGCAGCGTGCGCTCCCGATCAAACCACCCCTCAGACACCAGCCAGTCACCTCTGCCTCTCTGCCTCTTCTGCTCTTCACCCGTTATTCCTATGGCTGCTGAAGGGACGAGGAGCTATTTCTTTTCCTCTTTTGCTCTTATTTCACCCTTACATCCCTATATTTGTATGACTGCAAAGAAACGTCAATGTTTCTTTTCTGAGCGAGGTGAGATGAGGGTGTAAAATGACTCAAGAAGAGCTGGGCGCAGCTGATAAGTGCTGCTGGTTTCGTGTCTGTGAGGCTGTTAATAGGTGCTAGGGACAGAGACGGTCACGTCATGGGTTCAGCCCTCTGGAAAGCGAGGTTCCTGTGTGGGAGGAGATTCTAGGACAAGCAGACAGCAGGGACTTGCCATCCACTCATGTCCCAAGGCGTGCAGCAATGTGTGCCTACAGAGGCCTACAGGGCTGCATGGGATGCAGCGGCCGGCCGGACATGGCTGAAAAGACAGAGCCCTGCGATGAGGCACTCTGCCACCAGTGGGGTGGCCCCGGCCCTGCCCTCAGGGTGCCTTCCTGTGACCTGTAGCCTCCCAGACACACAGGTGGTTTTTAAGCGCCATTGTCATTGGTGCCCCTGACTCCCTTGTCAGGTGAATGACCCTCTCTTGCCCCCTCTGGTGTATTTTTTTGGTTCTCTTGAAACACAGAAGCAGAATGAACTTCACGCTCCTGAAAGCCTGGATGTATGTTTCAGGGCCACAGTCCTGTGTGGCTTGCAGCTCTAGCGAGTGACACTGCAGCCACATCCCCAGGCTTCCTGCCTACACTCCACGGTGGCTGGCTGTGTTCTGGACTGGACCTCGGGGCAATCTGCTTTCTGAAGGGCTCTTGCTTCAACTGGGTCCGTGTGCGGGCGGGAGCCACGGCTGGCCCTACCTGCCTGGCGTGGGGAGGAGGTGGGGGCGGTGATGCCACAGAGGACTCATCAGGGCCTTTCCAGCCCAGAGTTCTCCTCCATGGAACAACTGTCCTGAACAAAAAATAAGGGCAAAAATTCTAACAAGTACAAGTGCATTGAGAAAGTTTAAAACCAAAATTTTCCTAGAAATTCCGGTGTGTGTTTGCCTAAAGCCAAGGTAGGCTCAGTAATGATGACCTGGTAGAATCTGAAGGGCCATCAAAGGAAGATTTCGAGCTCTGAGAGTAATTCCTGTGAGTTATCTACTGTTATTCTGTATCGTCATCATTATATAAAAGATAACACTGTCAATTTAGCTGTTGGTATCTGATTGCATCCGAAAACTTTGGACAACAGAAACAGAGGTTTGGGGAAGGTTAAGTTGAATAAAATGCTCCCCCTTAAAAGAATAAGGCTTTTCCTGGAAAAGGCCAGATGGACTGATCATTTCATCCCATTTAATCTCGGTTCCCATGAAAGCTATTTGGATGAGGAGGGCTGGGACAAAATGACAGAGGTGGCAAACCTCAATAAGCGAGGGTCTCTGCAAATGGCCTGTCAGTGCCTATGGTGACTCCTGAGTGCTTTAAACTTAATTGCTCTCCAAAGGTCCTCAGCTGATGGAGCCCTGAGGCGCTTGAGGCTACTGAGTAAATCTCTGAAAGTGACAGAGCAGGACCCGCCCATAAACGTGAGCGTGGACACTTTCTGTGGCCGCTGTGAAGATGGTACTGCAGTGGAGAATCAGAGGCAGAGCATCGTAAGCACACTATAGTTATCTGCAAGCCACTCTGTTAGATATGTCACCAAGTAAAAAAGAGCATTCTCACCAATCTGTAATCTACTTAGTGGGGTGTTTCCTTGGTGTTGATGAAGTATGTCCTTCTAAGCTGCAAGCCAGCAATGAGAACTTAGGTCTAAAATGTCTAAGAAGCAGATGAATGTGCACATGTACAGTCAGTGGTATTCATATGTGCGCCTGTGTTACTATGGCCACAGTGTGTGTGAGGTTGTGTGCACTTCTGTGTCCCACTACATATATCTTTGTATGTTTAAAAAAAACAGATTAAAAACAGTCATTTCACAATGCAAATAAAGGGTGACAAGCCACAACATATGCCCAAAGCATCTCCTCTTTCTCTCCTTTATGTAAAATGTTTCCGTAAACACTATTCACCAGGCATTTGTGGCGGGTTAAGACCACCATAATTGTGAGTCCTATATGGGTAAGCCATTTGGAAGAACTACGCCATTTAAACAAGGAAAAATACATTTAAACACACAATTAGATCCAGACTCTTGAGTGGACATATCTGCTAAAATATACTTTCATCTTAGTTCAGGTATTAATGTATGAAACGTGCCTGGAGGACCCTCATGAATCACGAGTGAAAGCTCTGCCGTGAGTCACCTGCCCTCCTTCCTTTCCATCTACCTACTTTCTTCCTGGCTCCTTCGTGGACAGAAGTTGGTTCTGTGCTGACAAGCAGAAAACTGCCCTGTGGTGGGCTGTCATGGTCGGAGGGGGTGGGAAATGGCAGTGGAGGCTGCGGCTGCTGTTTCCAGAGGCTGCCTCTGTCCAGGCAACTGTTCGCTGACTACCTGCTTTGAGAACTGTCTGGCAGGACAGGCAGCAGCAGCGTCTCTGCTGAGGGAGAACGGGGTGAGAGAGGACACGGTGTTCTCTGGGACAGGAGGCAGATGTTAGCTCCGAGCCGGGCTGGGGCCGTGAGGCAGCTCCGCACACAGCCCCGCTTCAGCCGAGGGGACGCGTTTTTGTTTGAGCGTGGATCTGGTTTAACGAAACGTTCTCCTGGGTCATACTCTCAGGTAGGGGTTATTTGGAACGGGAGGCATTCTTAATTTTCCATGAACTCAGCACACTTATATTAACCCAATGGCAAAGAATTAAAAAGAAAAAACAAAGCGACTTAAGCCTGTTGTCCTTGCCAGAAGCAAAATTCGCGTAACACAGACCCCACACGAGAACTACTCGTGGTTTCTCTGCCACTCGACAGAGTCCCTCTCCAGCCCCTCATCACGATGGAACACCCCAGCCAAGTACAACGGAACAGGACGGAGAGCGGCGGACGCACACACAGGAGGACGACACACAGCAGTCATGAGCACGTGCTGAGGAGGACAGCCACTCCCACTGGCCTGTTACTTTGCAGACCAAGGACAGGCAGGCGATCAAATCAAAGTCCTTGTTTTAGGGGAACTAGGTCCTGGGGCAAGAGAAGCAGCATGGAGGGCTGTGTGCAAACACACACACCTGCAACCGAGGGCAAGGACAAGTGGGCTGGAGCGTCTGCAGAACAAGGTCAGAAACAGGAGTCAAGGCGCTGGGGGCCCAGGGCTGGGGCGGGGGCTGGAGCAGCACTGTGCTGCCCGTGGTCACCACTGCTGACCATCGGCTCCGGAAGGGAGATGTCTGTCTCTCCTCTTTTTGGCCAAGGGTCAGATAAAACTCAATCCGAGTTTTTGTTTGCTTTTCCCAGAGCATCTGAAGAAAAGCATTTCATAAAACCTGAAATTTTTGTACCTTAAAATACAAGATTTATTCTTATCAGAATTATAAAAGTTCATCTTCATGTGGATGAATTCTAGGTTCTTTTCCAAATAAACTGAAAGGTATTCTTGAGCATTCAAAGTAGAATTATTGGGATTTCTTTTTTGCCTTTTTAAGGAAACTGTATTGCCTGACTGCCCTATAAAAACAGTTCACTCACTCAACCATGGCTTGGAACAGGACACCCTGCCAGGGACCCCTCTCCTGATGGGTGCTGCTGGGTTGCCTGGGCTGCACAGTAGTACCTGGACCCCCAAATCAGAGTCTCTAGGCTGTCATGGACCTGCTGGGCTTGGCTACTCTCAGATCCCCGAGGGGCACCAGACCGAGGGAGTGGCAAATGAGGGGTACCCTCTGGGGCTGAGGGCAGTCTCCCCAGTTCAGGAGCCAGCACCAAGCAGGCTCCTGCGGGCGGGAACTCATCCCCCCAAGGTCTAAAGTGTCAGCAGTGGGTAAGTTACGGGGACAGACCCAGAGTCCTCCGAGAGTCCCCGTGTGGGGCTAAGTGACCTGTGAGCAGTCTGGCCCCCGGCCGCGGTGGAGCGATGCGCGGCTACTGTGACCCCCGTCGCTCCAGCAGCGGGTCCTGCCCGCTCAGCTGGGTCTCCTCTCCAGACCTCACCCCCTAGGCCACCATAACCATCATGGATCTCTGGGTCTCAGAGCCGGAAGGCACCTTTAAGATCGTCTGATCCAGAGCTCAGTTTCCAAACGGGACTCAGGTCGGAGTGGGGCAGGGCTTGGCCTCGGCTCCTGCGGGTAATCGCTAGTGATTTCGGAGCCAGCCCCACGCGCCCCGCTACCCCCTTTTCTCTTATTAACACTGCCTGGCAGAAGGACAGGACAGATCCAAATCCAAACCGAACTCAACCCCTCGAAACCTGCAGATAACCGCCAACCACAGAGCTCTGCGGGTGGAAACGCACGAAGTACGCATCAGAAGAGACGGGGGTGGCGAGTGGTGGGGCATTTTTTGAGGCAAAACGAACGTGGACAGCATGTGCCTGTCAAAGCATGCGCTCCTCCATCCCAAGTTTTAGTTCTCCCAGCTACAGATCCTTTTTAGGTCATTTCTGGCTGACCGCTTCCTGCGGGGAATTTGGGGGAAGGCTGTCCACCAGAGCAGCAATACTCACTGTTGATGGTACCTGCTAGTGCGTTAATGTTGTTCAGTCCGACAGTGGCTCCTGCCAGTCCTTGCAGAGTCCCCAGAGAGGTCAAAGAATTCATGGCTGCACCAGCAGTGGAGTTGGGGGTTGAAGCAGCCACTGGAAGACAGGAGACGGGAAAACGGGGAGAGACGCACAACGTGAGTGAAGGTGGCCGCAGTGGGGCTGGGGGTCATGCGCACGTGTCTGGCGTGACTGCACGTGTGACTGTTTTGAAAATTAGGTTTGGTGATTTAAAAAGATCGTCATAGCCCTGTTTGGCCAGTACAGCGACCATGCTTATTATTGCTGGTTACGAGGGGGGAATTCTAGAAGACAAGGCGCACCCTGGGTAGGCTGGGCTTTCCTTAGCTTGGGGGAGCTCAGAGCTAAGCCCCCTTCCCATCCAGGCTGACGAGCCAGCGAGCGGGGAGTAAAGTGGCAGGCCTGGCTTTCTTACCCTTTCTGCTTCAGACTTAGCATTTTACCAATGCAGATTTAAAAAGAAAGTCATCCATTTTCCTGATTTTCCCAGAAGACTCCATTCAGACCCCTGGTGGTGGTGGTCACAGAGGGGTGGAGTGACCCTTAAATGACAGCTCTGTCGGGATATCATTCACTGCCACCCATTCACTCCTTAAAGTGTGCTGCTTGCTGGTTTTTAGCACAGTCACAGAGGTGCCGGCAGCACCACTAACCTGGACATTGTCATCACCCCCAGGGACACCGTGTCTTTGACACCGGCATCCACTGCTCTGCGCTCTCTGTGCGTCTGCCTAGTCTGGACACTGCATATGCATGGAATTGTACACCATGTGGTCTCTGTGACCGTTTCCTGTCACTCAGCCGGAAGCTTTCAAGGCTCAGCCACGTCGTGGCGTGTCGGTGCCACCTTTTTGAGTGGAAGCACGGCATCTGTTTATCCATTCATCAGCTGTGGACATCATGGTGGTTCCCACTCTGGGGCTTTTATGAATAACGATGATATGAAAATTGCAAGCTTTTGTGGAGACATGTTTTCATTCTCTGGGATTGCTGGGTCATGTGACATCTATGGCTATAACATTTGAAGAAATACCGAACTGTTTTCCAAAGGAGCCGGACTCCCTAGCCCTTTTATGCGTAAACCTGCTTCTGCACATAGCACTTCGAGTGCCCTGCATTTGTCCAGCGCTAGGACTGGCCGACCTTCCTCACGCACATCACCTTTATCCTGGTGATGGGGTGAAGGTGAAACTCAACTCTGACCACAGCTAAAGAAGAACTTGGTCCATTTCTAGCTGTGAAATCAGAGTATGAGAACTTCCTTTCCATCTAGCCTGGCCAGGAATGCCATCCGTCCTCCTGGATTGTCCCTGGTCCATGGGGGCTCATCCCGGCTCTGCCCTCAGAGACCACACAGCACTGCTTACAGCGTACCTCTCCCGGGATCCCTTTTGGATGAGGCCAGATTCTAAAATCTGAATTCCCTACCTTGTCACATTTCTGTCCGAGTATGACATTAGCTTCCACTACCTCGCAATGTATACTTTCTCTTTTAAAAATAATAATATATATAATCAAGCCAATGTTTCTAGCTCTTTTATATTATGAAACTTTTCAAATACACATAAAAGCAGAGACAGTAAATGATCCCCCATAAACTCATATCCAGATTCTAAGAATATTTGAGGACCAACTCATCCCCAATCTCTAAGTATAAGGAAAAATTCAAATTTTATGTCATCGCACTCCTACTTTATTATACAACTCTCTAAATTGTGGACATTTTCTTTTAAAACCCCAAACCATTATTAAACCTAACAATAATTATTTGGCTTCATTATGTGATATCTTGTTTGGGATCTTTTCATTATATGCATGAGTAACGTAGGCCTTTATTTTTCCTTCATGTACTGTCTTTTGTTTTGCTACCAAGCTTTTGCTAGCTTCACAAAATGACTGGGAGAAGGTCCTTATTTTTCCATTTTCTGGATTGTATAAGATTGAAATGACTTGTAGGTTAAATGTTTGATAGAACTTGTCAGAAAAAATGATCTGGACTTTTTTTTAATGGGATAATTTAAAAATATTGATATTTCTTTGAAGAGGATTATACAAAGCTTTCCTCTTCAATCAGTTTTACTAAGCTATAGCTTTCTAGGAGTTTGTGTATTCCATTTCGGTTTTCAAATTTATATTGACACAAAGGCCTAAGGTGCTGTTGAAAACAACAGAAATTTGGGCGGTGAGCAATGAAGAGGAGACATGTGGCTCCATAAATGCAAAATGGCAGGCCAGTTAGAAGTTCAACAGAGAGAACCAGAAAGAGAGACAACTAAGAATTCTCCTGGGGTCCGAGCAAGCTTTAAGGAATGGCCTTGAGGACGTTCTCTGCAAAGGGGTCTGTCTTTAACTGAATCAAGACTCTGGGGAAATTTTATGCCCCAGGGCCAAAAACAATAGATCAAACAACTAGAAATTATATTAGGGTAACAGCTGCATGTGATAACAAGAGAAATAGACCCATCAGAAATTTAACAGGGAGGCCAGGCAAGGGCATTTGGAAGAATTACACCATTTAAAAAAAGGGAAATATAAGAATGTCACTCACAGCCAAAGTCTGTGCCCTCTAAGGAGTGACATCGGAAGCATACCATAGGGGGAGAGCCCTCCTTGAACTAGTCCAGTCTAAGCGAATAAGCAAACAGGAAGCTGGGTTTGGTGGCAGGAGGTGTGGAGTGAGGAGCATCAGTGTCAGGAATTGCTATGATACATTACCCAAAATGTCCACTTGTGCACAAATTACGAGATGTACGAAGAAACAGGAAAGTGTGATCCACACACAGGAAAAATGCTGGCAACAGACTGAGAGGGCCCAGATAGTGTATCTAGCAGACATCAAAGCAGCTCTTACAAATATATTCAAAGAACTAAAGTGAACTGTGCTTAAAGAATTGAAGGTGTGATGACCGTGTTTCACCAAGTAGTATCAGTAGCTATAGAAATTACAAAAATGAACAAAATGGAAATTCTGGAATTGGAAAGTAAATTACAGAAATGAAAATTCACTGTAGGGCTCAATAATAGATTTGAACAGGAAGAAGACTGAGCCTCAGAGAAATGTGCACACCATTAAACACACTAACATACATGTCATGGGAGTACCAGAAGCAGAGAAAAGAGCAGGAAAAATATTCGATGAGATGATGATCAAAAAGTCTCTAAATTTGATGAAAAACAATCTATATATCCAAGAAAGTCAACAAACTACAATTATGACAACAAAAAGATTCACGTCCAGACACCTGACAGTAAAAATGCTCAAAACCAAAGATGAAGAGAAAAAAAAAAAATCATGAACAAGGGAATCCCAATAAGATGAACAGCCGACTTCTCAGCACAGTGGACCAGAGGGTGGTGGGATGACAAAGTCCAAGTACTGAAAGGAAAGATCTTTGAATTAAGAATCTTATATCCAGCAAAACTATCTTTCAAAAAAAAAAAGAAAGAAAGAAAAGAAAGAATGACATTCCTAGATGAACAAAAACAGAAATTTGTTGCTGGCAGATGTGTCTTACAAGAAATACTGAAAGCAAGTGATTCCAGACAGTAATTCAGATCCACACACACACAAAACAAAAAATACCAATGAAGGTAATTATGTAGGTAATTATAAAAGACAGAATAATTACATTCTTCTCTTCCTTTCTTAATTGATTTAAAAATCAGCTGCCTAAAACAATATGTATATAATTGTATTGTTGGGTCTGTAACATATAGAAATGTAATATATTTGACAACGAAAGCACAAAGGCGGGCGGGAGGGGGGACACCAGTGTGTTGGAGCAGGGAACTGATGCCGGATGATGACCACGGGAAGGAAGGAAGAGAACCAGAAATGGTAGGTTAGACAGTTCCAAACAAACTGTCGATACACACCTGCTGTCCTGTCTTCGTCTCTAAAAGACATGAGATTGTATAGCGTAATAATCATAACGATACATCGTTGGGTTTGGAACATATATGGATGTTACATGTGTGTGAATAGTAGCACAGCAAAGGGAGGACGGGAGAGAGTTCTCTAGGAGGAATGTTTCTGTATCCGGCTGGCACTGAGTATGAAATATGAAGTGGATTCTGATAAGGCAGGGTACCTACTGTAGGTCCTAGAGAAACTAAGAAAAAAATTAACATTGAAGAATCATTACATTAAAATGTGAGACTAGAAAATATTTACTTCATGCAAAATAAAGCCGTAAAGGAGAAACAGAAGACCACAAGGACACGAGACATGTAGAAAACGAGAAGCACAAAGGCACATGGGAATGCAACCACGTCGATTAGAACGTTAACCATGAATGAATGAAACAATCCAATCAGAGGGCAGGGAAGGTCAGACTGGAGTCAAACCAAACAGCCACGTATAAATATGTAACTCCTGCCTCCAGTCTCCCGTCCCTTCTCTCTCGTCACCTGCAGAACTGTGATGACGACCCACCACCGTAGTGAGCCATTCACTCAAGGGTGAACTTCCTACCTAACTGCTAAAGTCAAGTACAGCAGCCCACGCCCCCCATCCGCGGGGAACAAGCTCTACACATCTAGCTAATGCAGGGGAAACTGCTTTGAGATTTACTTCTTTTTCTTGATAACAAGCAGTGAAACAAGACAGACTTATGGAGAAAAGTGGGAGGGTAAGGATACCCGGTCCCTGACTTAACAAGATGCTCAAGCAGAGTGCAAGTGGAAAGTCCCACGGATGTCTGCCGAGGCCCCGTAATTAGGGGGCCTTCTGGAGGGAGGGCTGTCGGACGCCCACACGAGAGGAGATGGTTCATCTGAAAATAAAGCGTCTTTATTGGACAGGAGACCTTTCCTTATGCCGTATCAGGGCCTGAGGACAGTTTGAAAGCCAGTCTCGGTGAAATCCCTGGAATGAAGAAGCTGCTCCCACAGCTTTGTTCTGATGGATATCAGTATCGATTCACTGCTCGGAAACCTGCCATATCATCTGAGTCTTCCCCTGGCAGGGTGGCTGTGTTTGGATTCCTCGAGAACCAAGCCAGAGGTCATCAGGTGGCTGCACTGACTCTGCCAAATGTCACCGTGATGGACCAGGGCTCCTCAGTAGTGCTCCCTCTCGGCAGTGCTCCCGGGGCTGGCCTGAGTGCAGGGCTTGCAAACATCTGTCTCAGAGCATCGCCACTCGCTGTTCGACTGAATAAAACATCTGATGCTTTTATGCCCACTTTACACCCATACGTCAGTCTTCCGAAGCAACGAGTAAGCACACTACGGCAGTGGTGGAGATTTTCATGGGCGGGAAGGGGAGAGGGCGACTGCGCCCAGAGGCCGGCTGGGATCGAGGCGCAAAGGCTGGCGGTGCGCCTGGTGGAGGGGCTGGGAAAGGACCTGGTCCGGACAGAGCGTGGGGTGCGTGGGGGACAGTGACCGTGCTGGCAGGCAGGGGGCGGAGGGGGGGCAGAGCTGGGAGCACCTCGAACGCCATGCTCAGGAGTGCGTTCACTCCTGTCTGCGCCGCGGGGAACCACAGGGGCAGTGTGTGAACAGTGTGCAAAGTGCACGCTGGGCAGGGGGCCGTCCCAGCAGCAGAGAGGGAGGGCCAGCGAGGGCCTCGTCCGGGGTGGCGTCAACTGGAGGGAAGAAGGGACGTGTAGGGGACCGAGGGGGCGTGGAGAGCGAGGCGGTCTGCGGCCACACAGACAGCACCAGAGGCTGTCCAGGGGTGCGTGAGGGGACGAGGGTGACACACTGAGCCGGCACGAGCAGGTCTGGGGAGGGTGTCATCTCAGACGTCCTGACGTGGTGTCGCTGAGGCAGCCCTGAGGGGTGGCCTCTCCCGGCACCCGTTCTGTCCCTCTGTCCCTCTCTCCTGGCCCTGTCTGGCTCCACCCTGTCTACCGTCCCTGGCACGTGACGGTCTGGAGGGGCCACGCAGGGCCCAGCTCATTCCCATGCACTCGCCCGCACCAGGCAGAAAGCCCGAAAACGTGGGTGACGTCGGCTTCTAAACGGCACCTCTTCGCGTGATGCGAGCACCTGACTGACACACGTGCAGACACACTGAGTGGGACGCAGAAGCCTCTCGCCAGGCTGACAGGCTCAGGGACACTGCGTGTCTCCCCTGCTCATCCAGCCGTTCAGCCGGCTGCTCTTCCCCACTACTGCCCCGGCGACAGGGTGTGTGACACTGAAGGTGACCTCTTCCTGGGCCTTAGGTGAAAAGCACGGAAAAGGCCGGAGCCACATGAAGACACCTGTCTCTGTTAACCTCAAGCGCTCCGCCAGGAAGCCTCACCATTTCCTCGGGGCTGCTTGTGTCTCTCACAGCTTTCGAGGAGGCAGGTGACACCTCAAAGATGAGGAAGATACTGCCCAGAATTTAAAGTGACAACTACTTGGAATGTCAACGGAGGGAATGGAAAAATGCTTCCTCAGCATTTTAAAATGCCTTCCACTATCAAAAGACATTATCTATCACCCTGAAGTGTGCACTTGATCGAGTGCACTTGGAGAAGCATCTGGAGAATTTTAAAACATTTTTTTTATATAAAGGAAACAGAGGAAATAGAAGGCCAGTGGAATTCCCCGGTACAGGAACACGTTACGTTTTAGACAAATGCCAAAGAAATGTTCATATGTGGTAATAATAGTGCCCTCTCTCAAGCTCTCAAAATTTTGGGGCCAAAACAACAACTCTGCAAGCTGGGTAGGGAGACGAGTATTATTATCTTCCTTTAAGACCTAGAGATAATTTTGCCTCTTTATACCAACACAGAGACACACTCCTCAAAAACAGGTTCAAAACTGGGTAAGAAGAAATGACCCAAAGATTAATTAACTAAATAGGAGACTGAAGTAAACAAAAGAAAAATTATCATGTCAAAATAAAAGACAGGAAACAATTAAATTAGGCTTCAAAAGACCCGGGAGAAAGTTATAAAGGGCGCATTATGCATTTACCTGGTTTTTAATTCTTCCATGATTTAATTTCTAATTTTATTCACTACCATCTGATAATTGCATGAAACATTTATTCTAACCATGGGCAATTTAGACCATTTTAATTTTTATTTCAAGGCCATGAAACAAAGGAACCTATATATTGCCTAAGGGGATTTTTTAAAACAAAAATTAAAGCTTAATCTTTCATGTTTTAAATCATAGATGGTTTAAAGTCATTTATAATGCTGCAGGGAGACTGTTTCATAATATGCAAGGTTGAAATGATAAATGAACAATTATGAAAAGAATTAATAGTTGGGGGATTGAACTGTCCCTTTCCTTTCTAGACAGATTTGTCTGCAGCGTAAGACGTCTTGAAAAACGGGGTCGGTCCAGGCCCCGTGCAGACGGGTGCATTTAGGTTTGACTGGACTTGCCCCTGGAACAAGGGGAAGCCCAGGTTTTAATGATTTAAACAAAGAAGTAAGGGCGCTGGCCCCTTTTATAACCCAGGAAATTGCTCTGATGAAGTGGAGTCATGAATTCTACTAACCACGTTTTCTGTGACTTTGAAAAAGTCCCCGCTGAAAATTTGACAAACAACTTACTTTCACTTAAATGCCAGATTTTTTAGTTACATTTAAGAAAAATAATTGAAATGTAGATTTAAATCGTTTCTGTGGCCACACTTCAGGGCACTAATGAAATACTTGCAGCTATTATGCAGAGCGTCCCTCAGCAGAGAGGAGGAAATTCACTTTCAATGACACCTCGGGTAGCAGAATTTGCCAGAATTTGCGGAGGGCAGATGTCAGGTTAAGAACAAGGGAAGGACTTTGCTAGTGGCGAATTCTAAGAAGAGCAGGGAGGAAGGAAATACATCTCAGGACACACTTTCCCTTCCATTAAGGTCTCAGGAACAAACTGAAAGTGGTCAAATGTGTTTCAAGGTCCTTAAATCCCTTGGCCGTCTTCCTAGGCTGCCCAAGTACCCCGCGTTTTAAGAACGTGATGACGTATCTGTGCTCCTGACCACACAGAAGGGAATGGATGTGGACCCACGGACTCCGGTGTCACCTCTCGCCCGTCATCCGTCACCCCGCCCACCCTGTGCTGAGCGCCGTGGCTTGCTTGCGAGTATGCAATCCTCCAAGCTCCCGCCTGCCCTGCCGCCTCACCACGGACTCCGTCCCCTGCCTGAAGGCCCCTTCCCTCGACATCTACACGACTTCCTTCCCGCGCTTCGGACCCGGGCACCTTTCCACAGGGGGATGGACGGCCTCCTTCAACCTCTTCTCTCTCTCCTCGCAGCACGAGTCCCTCCCCGACGAGGCACCTGCGTGTCCCTGTCCCCACCATGGACTGGACGGCTCCTGAGAGCAGGCAGCACGTCTCTCCTGCCCACCACCGTGTCCCGAGCCCCTCGGGCAGCGCCTGACACTGTACTGACACGTGCGCAGCATCGCCTGTCAGTCACGTGATCGAACCGATCCGCTCACATCGGCTTTTGCACTGATTCTGATACCGATTCTGATTCCCTAGGCACATTCCAGCCCCAAAACCACGACCAAGAATATATTTTAATGAAGCCAGATGAACCCTCACAAGCAAACAACAGGCCACACACCCTTAAGTGCCGGAACAATGGAAAAATTCTAAAGGAACCACACTATTAACTATATCAAGGGTAAATACTTTAAGGGCTGATGGTCCCAACTGGGCTGCACGGCTCTCTGCCACATGAGGAAGAGTTTTCATAAAAGAGAGTCTTTTTTCTATGTTGGTACCAATGATCTGGTCAGTTTCTGCTGGTTATTTCCAATAAAAGGGAGAGAAGATAAAGGCCAAGGTTGGAAAACTTACAATAATTTACTTTTTCCAAAATAAAGTTAATATTGCTTTCTCTTAAAAAAAGCTAATCCTCTTCATTTTCATATGAGCAAATAAAAAGGTGCTCAGATTTTGAGTCACTTTTAGTTTTTTTTTTTTTCTCTCCAAAACAGTTAAAACTATCAGCTTCCGACTAAAGATGCAATAAAATGCGTGCGTAGCACTGCAGTCTTCCCAGGAGATGAAACTTCTCACTTGAGAAAATGCTTTCCAATTGGATTTACAAAACATACATTAGGGAGGTCAATTTTTAAATTTGTTTTAAGAAAAAAAATCACTATTATTGTTATAAGGGGTAATTTATGTCAAAAATGTTCATTCCTAAAAAAAGGGTCACTGAAGGATTTCTTTAAATAACAGGTGTCACTGCATTAGAGCTATAGTGTAATCTGCTGGGGCCAAAAGACGACTAAGTCGACTTCTCGGCGACACTGCGTGTGCTGCGTGAGGCTGCGTGTGTGCTGTGCGAGACTGCGTGTGTGCTGCACCAGACGAGGGCCTCCTGGAGCAGCCGCACGCTCCTGGAGATGCGCTGGAGAGCGAAGTGCCTGGGTCTACAGGCTCGGAGGGTCCCGCACCTCCCGGACAAGCCCCCAGCTCCTCCCAAGTGTCTCCTAGTGTCTCCCTCAGGGCCGGGCTCAGGGAGCTGCATCCGGTCCAGTGTCATGAACCGGTCAGGGGCGGCTGCGCTGTCCGCGTGAGCTGGGCCCGCGTCTCCCGTGTCCTCCGAGAGCGAGCCCCGCACTGTCACATGACAGATTTTTCCACACCTAGCTGACCCTCTGGGCATGGCCGGTGGAGGGTCACGGGGTTTCAGTGTTACGGAGCTCGGCCTGGAGCCCGACCATCCAGGCTGGGCTCCAGGGCCCAGAGGGGAGGGGAGGGAAGGTCAGACTCGGAGAGGGAGGGGAGCCAGGCGGACGCGCCTTAACAAACAAGTCCTGGTATCCAGGCAACCACATGGTGTCTGGCCGGTACGCGGAGCAAAATGGCATCTGCGTTCGACCAAGGCGACGGCACGGCCGGGAGAAGAGGCTCTGAGGGACGCAGCCTGAGTGTGCCCAGGAAGGGGCGACGGACACGGCCCCGCGGACGCCACGCGGACTCCGGAACCGAACGTGAGGGTGGCGCCGGGTGGCGTGGGACGCGGGGACGGGTGGAGACTCTGGGATTTAACAGAGAATTCTTAAACTGCTTTAGAAAAGACGACGACAGGATGGAGGCGCTCGGGGTGGTGCGGGCTTCCCGGGGGCTGAGCGGACGGGACGGCATGTTCGGGGGACAACGCGGGTGTGTGACACGGCGGGGGTGCCCTCATGGACACCTGTCCGCACCCCATCGTGGAGAGGGCAGCACACGCTCGTCAGACTCCGGTTCCTTAGGAAACACCTCGCCGGAGAACCCCAGGGTCCCGCGAGTGCCCCGCCCCCCTGCGTACCCCGCTTCCCCGGGCCTCTTACCGGGGCTCGTGAGGGCTCCCAGGGCGCTGCTCGTGGTGGACAGAGGGTTTGCATTGGTGGTGGTGGCTGAGGTCTGGGCCGCGGCTGCAGCCGCCGCCAGCGTGGCCAGGTTCTGCAGCTGCAAAGCGTTCATGCCTGTGAGGGCGAGAGAAAGCGCCGTGAGCCACTGGCCCTCTCGGGGTGGACGACGGGGGCCGCAGGCCTGGCGGTGGCACGCTCTGCCGGGCTGCCCTGGTGACACGCGTGTCACCTGCGTTCTTGGCAGAGCCACCTCGCCTTGGCTGCCAGTGCAGGCCCGGCTCGGGGCCGGGGGACACTCCTGACAGGCCACAGACGAGAGGGCTGCCGGTGGCCTTGGCCCCACGCGCCACGGCTGCAAAGAAGGCACCAGCCAGGAGCGACAGCGTCGTGCCCTGATCATGAGCTGGCCGGGCCACCCAGCTCTGCCGCCAGAGGCAGAGAACTTAGCCTCTCTCCCCGCGTCCTGTTTGGTGACGCCAGTGTTCACCGCATCTCACCCCCCAGGGCTGTGGTGCGGGTGGAACAAGGCGACGGGTGCAGAGCGTTCATAAGGCACAGGGGCCAGCACCGTGGACGCCAGTCCGCGTCAGCCACACTGCCGCTGCTGCTGAGCGTCCCCCTCCGGCCTTATTTTAAAAGCGGACCCTAAAAGTGTCCGCAGGAGCAACTCCAACACTGTCTGATGACCCAACAAATGCATAAATAAAAACGACAGTGGCTTCTGCTTTTACTCGTGAAATATCTGTATTTGCATTTTAAAGGTATGTGTATTTCAAGGACAGACGGCTTTTAACTAGAATGAGTCTGTGGCTCAAGAAAGCTGAGGAAAACAGGAGGGGGAAATGAAACTTTGCAAGAGCACGAGGGGGGTCGGCTGCGGTGGGGGGTTCGGCTGAGATTGGGGGGGTCAGCTGAGGTTGGGGGGTGGTCTGTAGCAGGGAGGCCGTCCGTGCCCGGGGTGGGCTTGGGGCCTGTGTTTCGCCGCAAACATTCAGAACATTCTCTGCTCTTCCCGCTTCTACTGCTCCGTTTAAAGTCCTCTGGACAGAGTCTCTGTGATTCAGTTCACACTAATGCGCAGGAAACAACAGTTCTCTCCTCTCATAAAGGGATTTTATATAAAAATATACTGCAGTTAAGGAATCATCTTAATTTTACCTTCTCACGTCTTAATAAATGTCTCTTGAGCCAATTTAACCTGCTTTGGAGAGAGTGACCGATGACAGACAGCTTCCCTGCGTGTCAGGGGAGGGGGAAGGGGGGAGGGAATGTTCTAGCAACACGCCTGCGCAAGTCCCAGGCCCCAGCTGAGCGCCCTCCGCCTGAGGACGGCCCAGAGCGAGGCTGCCGGGCTCCCCTGCCTGGCGTGTCCCCGCCGCCCCCCGCAGTCAGGACTGACCCCGGCCTCTGCGTCCTTCCCGGGGTGCTGCGTCCTTCCCTGGGCCAGCACAGGGCCCCCGGGGCTGTCTCCACAGTGGGCTCCTGCTCGCCTCGAATTTGCATTCCCGGTTCTTTCCAGTCTCTTCCTTTGGTGCGTCTGTGAGTGTGTGTGAGTGAGTGTGAGTGAGTCTCTGTGTATGTGCACCTGCCTCTGTGAGCGTGTGTGTGAGCACGTGCATGTCTGTATGTGTGCGTGTGCATGTCTGTGTATGTGCATGTGCCTCTGTGTGTGTGCACGCATGTGCATGTCTGTGTGAGTGTGTATGTGCACATGCATATCCGTGAACATCTGTGTGCATGCGTGTGCATCTGTGTGTGTGCACGCGTGTGCATCTGTGAGTGTGAGCGCGCCTGCCCTCTCCTGCTTCAGCTGGTTCTCTTGCCCGCCCACGTCCACTTTCTCTCTCAGTTGCTCCCACACAATAATCCGGAAAGGGCACCGGAGTGGGAGCGGGCGGCGTCCCCCGGAAAGCTCGCTCTGGTTTGGCAAACAGTCTCTTCCAAAAAGAAAAACCACCACTTCGAACCTCACAGAAGCTCTGCTTGGAAGGGTGCCCCCCAAACTGGGGGCGATAATCTGGGTGACCAGAAACACAAAACACTTAGATAAGTTTTATGAAATCCACCAGTGCGCCAAGATCAGGATGGCCAGAAAAAGGAAGTGGGGGAAAGAATGAGTTGGGAATACAGTCGTTATTTGGGAAAAGCAGGTCCTCAGAATGAAGAAATGGTGTGGAAAACAGGGGCGCCATATGCCTACTTGAAACTCGAGATTTTAAAAAAAAATTATTTATAAGGAGAAGGGCATGAAAATTTAATTTAATGTTCACCTTAGGTAATTTTGTGTCTTATTGTTCATAGCAATTACCATAAATCTGCATATCAATAAGCGGGAACAGATGTCAGTTGTTACAAGTGCTTGCCAATCAGGCCTGTTAGACAGTGACAGATGGGTGGCTGTGGAAGCCGCTCTCCTAAGGCCCATTAGCACATTCGCGGGAAGTGTCTGCGGAGGGCGGAGGGCAGGAGGTGGGCCGGGGAAGGAAGGGCATCCTGGGGGCCCCGGATGCACGCGGCACGCCTCGGGGGTGGCCGGTCCTCAGCCCTCTCCATTCGCCCCCGACGCCCCGAGACAGCCTTCTCTGGGACCCATCTCGAATTTTGAAAGCCTCGCCCTGCTGTGGGCTGAAGCGAGCGTCTGCCCTCTTCACCGCCACGGTTGCTTGAAGACACACAGACCCCGTATTCTGGAAGGGAATTAGTACCAGCTTTACAAGGGGCAGGAGTAAAGTGGACGTTCTCTCTCCTTCATCAAAAGAAAGATGCTCTTCTCCGGCCACCACTTTATAATCTCTATAATTTCCTAATTACAATCCCTCACTCCAGAATAAAGAATTCCCCTAAAAAAAAAAAAATGGCAACCCATTCTTGATGCATTTGAATGCTGCCCAGAAGGAAGGGAGGCAGGTCTTCTGTTACTGTCTCAGAACTTTTTTTTTAGCAGATCTGGGGCTCTCTCTGCATTATTTACCCACAGTTTAGCCTGAATATCTGCGAACATGCCTGAATTAGCTTAGACACTGAGCCCTGTTTTACAGGCCTGGGGGCCACAGAGAGCTCAGGTCTTGGCTCAGGCTCGAGTGTCAGAATCTGGACCAGCCACTTCCTGGCTTGGTGACGGGGCAGGTTCGCTCATTAACCTCTTGAAGCCTCAGTCGCCCCGACCTGTGAAACGGAACAGTTTTGCAGCTGTAACGCAGTAACGAAGTGGCATGCTGTGAGGGTACACGCCATGAGTATTTTGAGCTCTGTTAAAAACTGTACAACGCTGTCCTGGTTTTTCTAAACGGATGCTTTTCTGAGATGACAGCGGTCATCAAGAAATGGAGGGCGACAAGCCCCTTTCCCCTCACTCCTCCTTCTTCAGGAAAATTCCAGACTCTGAGTCCAAACTCAGACCCGGGTTTCTAAGATTTCAGAAATGTATGTAACAAATGCCGCGGCTGAGTGAAAAGTTTCTATGACGCGTTCGAGAGGGGAAACTGATCAGGTTCAGAGATGCACACGAAGTGCACATCACAAGCATGTGGCTCGTAGGGATATAATCCGACCCCTTCTCCGCTTTAAAATTCCGTATTTAGTAAAGGCTCTTTTTTATAAAATCATGAAACACATTCAAAGTTATTTTTACTTTGAAAGGAAATGGTAAGTTTCTTTAAAAAAAAAAGAAACTTTTTATTTTAAAAAGTAAAATCATATGATTTTATTGGTGCAACGACCTAGTAACCTGCAATCTCAACCTCCTTCTTCTTTTCTTTAAATTTGGATCTATTTTCTCCACTAACAGCGAGTGTTTTCCTCATTCAAATGAGACATTTTAGACTCCGGTGACAAACACGTCGGTCTCCCGAAGGACAAAGCACGTCGTCTTCGGAGTTGTTCACAGTATCACCGGCTCCTGAAGTGGGTGCTTCACTCTCTTCGGAGGCAGTGTTTGCCTCTGCAGTACCTGCGTTTTATACGTGGCATTTGCGGTAGGGCGCTGTGGACACAAAGCCGGCAGTGGAGTCGTGGGGGTGCACCCCCGCGCCGTGCCACGATCTCACCCGCCCGACGAGCGTCTTCATTCCACCTCCGAGGAGCGTGTGGGGTCGACCACCTCTTGGGTCCCTTCCGAACCCCTGTCCTGTACGTCGTGTGCCCCGTGGTCTGTGACCTGGTTGATGTTGTATGAACGCTCTAACCCCAAACCCTCGACGACTGGCCCGTGAACCTACTGTCCTAACGCTTTTGTTTTTATTTTTTTTGGCTTAAGGTAAGGCTAATGCCACATTTCGTAATTCAAAAACCAGGCGTTTAACTGACGTGCCAGTGGGAACATATCCAACACATAAACTTGAGTCTGTTGGTTGATGAATTTATTCCCTCATCCACTCAAAGACAGCCCTGAGCCCCGCTCATGGTGGGTTCACCAGCCTGGGCCACGTATCGGGAAGGTGGGGGCTGAGGAGAGGAAGGAAGGGGCTCTGGGGAGCAGGAGGCCCCCCACATCTGGGAGCGGGGGGGGGGGGTGGAGTGTCCCCCAGGGAGCGGCCTCTCAGCAATCCTGGGCGAGATAAGTGGCACTGAGGCAAAAGTCACGCTCTGCTTTTGAGAGAAGACGAAGGAGCAGGAGGCCCTTGACCGTCGCCGCACTGAAAATGAACACACCCCGCACCACGAGGCTTCGACCGCTGGGGACGCGGACACCGGAGTGGAGGGGCCCCCTTTCCAGAACGACCGCCCAGCAGACGGAGCCTCACAGCTACGCCCTCACACTCCACGTCACCAAGGCGAGGGCACACACGACCGGTCAGCCTGAGCCGACTCAGGGTGGATTCAACGTGTGGATGGCTCAAGGAAGGGGCGTTTTGCAAAGCCCAGTGTGTTTACAGGATGCCTTTAGCTCGGCATCTGCCCAGGCACCTCGCCGGGCCACTCCCAGGCACCCTCGGTCTCACACGAGCACCCACGGCATGTGAACGCCGGCCCCCGGGCTGTGGCCGGCGAGGCGGACGTGCACACGGCCCGATGGAAAACGACGGGGCCCTCTTTCCACGCAGGAAGACACACTCGGCAGGGGCCTGAGCACCCCGTGACCTCCTCTGCGTCATTTAACTGTGGGGGTGGGAGAGCCTGAGGCTTCCTCGAAATGAAAACCCTAATTTTGGATCTGGGTGGGTCCACACTGTTCGAAGAAAAACAAATATCGCACTGGCTGAAAATGTGACAAATCTTAGCTTTAAGTCAGAGCTTGCAAATGTGAAGGGGTTTTCTCTTTTTTCAACACAGAAAAGTTCCTGCATATTTTACTTATGTCACTTCAATTCCCTTCAAAGAACTAAAAATAAATGAACCATTCAATGGGCTACTTGGCTACTTGCTCTGAGGCCACTTCCCAAACTGTACTCATAAAGACACTGCCGAATGACTTAACCATTTAGCATTTAAACACAAATATATATATTTTTTTCTAATCATCCAAAAGCTGTATAATTACAGCAGAACAAGCTGGCAGTACCAGTAGGTTTAAAGCCCAAGGAATAATTCTGTAGCGTTCTTACTGTGGGCCGACGTGTCCCACCAGGCAAGTTGCCAGGCTGGCGATCACAGAACATGCATGAGGAGAAGGCTTTGTACGCTCACTGAAAGGGCTCTCCAGGCCCATTCGAAGGGCACCAAGGAAAAGACCGAGGATATGCATTCCAAAATAAAATGAAGAGAAAGGGAGAGTTTCCTGGTGACAGATGAAGAAGTCTCGCTTTTCCTTGGCATACTTGGGTGCCCTTGATTGAACAAACTACCTGACTAATGTGCCGAAAGCCGGTTCTCCTCGCCCCCGCCCCACACACCCCTTTGGAGTCAAACGAGGGAAAAGCTCTCCCTGTCCCCGTCCCCGTCCTCGGCCCCAGACTAATGGCACCTGCGCCCCTGGCCCCGTGGGGAGTGAGGAGATGGGCCCGGAAGGTGACGCAGCGGGCGTGACCCTTCCCCTCATCACTGCGCCGCTGCCGCCGCCGCCCACAGAGCTCGTCAGACGGGGACGCTTCATGCGCGGGCTGTCACATCCAGCCACACACTGACTTTCTCAAGGACAGAGTGCACTTCCGCACGAAGCCGCTGGCGCCCAGTCCTGTCGGCTGGGGCACCCAAGGGAGGAAGGCACCCCGTTAGTCGTCTCCAGTCGCCGAGGGGCTGCAGACCGCATCAGAGACAGGCCGGCCATCCCGGCTTTCACGACGGAGGCCGGAACCTCTTTACGGACTGCCCGTTATTACAACCTCAGAGGGATGCTAATCGTTCCGGCGGCCCTGGGTACAGGAATCTTGTTGGAAATCCCCCAGTAACCAACCCCTTTAAAAAACAAAAAATGAGCACGCTATGCAGGGGACCTCAGCCCCTCCGGTAACTGCTGGGAAGGCCAGAGGCAGGAGAGGGACTTTTGCCAGCAGTGATTCTAATTTTAACACCTGGACCAGAAAGCAGTAGGACTGGTGGTGATTGCTCTTTGTTGTTCTTTGCCTTGCCCTCTGAACCCCGCCCTACCCCCAAATTCAGACGACAGCCAGCCCCAAAGGAAAGGCCCGGTCCCCGACTCACCGGCCATCTGCTGAATTCCACTGAATGCACCCAGGTTGCTGGAGGAGGTCGCCTGCTGCAGGAGCTGCAAGTGAAGGGGAAGGGAAGTCAGCACGGCGTGGACACGGGGCCCGAGCAACCTCCCGACCGAACGGCGGACGCCTCCGGGTTCCCTTCCGTGGACACAGCTGGTCTCTCCCGTCTTGTGCCAAACTGACGGCTCCCAGAGTCGGGGCCGTAAATCAGAGTGAGGTCTGATCTCTGTCACGCAACAGACACTGGGGAAACTCAATAACACTGCGGCCTTAAAACAATGAATCACTGTACTCTTCTTAACAACCAGGTGCTAAATCTACTGAAATCAACATGGCGTGACTAATGCTCGCTTGCTCTCTGTAGCCTGGTAGTTCCTGTAACGCATCCCTGTCAATCACGGCCCGTCCCTCACTCGCTACCCCTTCCTCCGCAGCTCAGCTTCCTTCATCCTCCAGGAGAGGCTCTGGATTCGCTGACTCTTGGCCCCACACAGAAGACGTCGTAACTGCAGACACAGAGGTATTGATGCGCAGCCCTGACCACGTGACCAAGGCAGCGGCTGTTCATTTTAAGACGGTCCCCACCGGCACGGGCAAACACGCCGTGTGTCAGAACTCAGAAGCATCCGCTGCAGTGCACACTGACCCTGTGCGTTATAACGTGTTAGCATCTTTTTTATAACGATGAACGTATCTGTGAAGGGGTGTCTGCATTTCTCCTGGAGCTCTCCAACAAACACCCCCTCCCCACCCACAGAATCAGTAAGAGTCACGAGGTGAAGCGTGTAGCCCTGCCCCAAAGTGCTCCTTTATTTGCCCGGCTGATGTGAATGACAGGTGAGCACACGTAGGCGCTGGCCTAGGAGTCTGACCAGACTTCCTGACGTTCGCGTTCCTGCGAAGGAGAGCAGTGCAGACGTGGTCTGCGTGCAGGCACGAGCAGCTACGGTTACCTCCTCTGCTCAGATGTACCAGAAAGCACAGATCTACCGCGTTTATCACTGAGAAACGGCCGTGTGCCTCAGAGGAGCGACAGGGACTCGCTATTTAAAAAGCAGCTTTCGGGATGTACCTGGAGCTCTGCAGAATGGAAGAGCAGAGCACCGTCATTCTCCCGGGCAAGTCAGCGCAGTAAGCAGAAAACTCCAGGGTACACGCGACCACCGACCGCCTTAAAGAGCGGGTATCGGTGGCTAATTAAACCAAAGACCTGGTGACAATGACAATACGGGGATTGACACGGCTACCAGAGAATGTATCTAATGTTCACTCATCCCTTTCGGCTTGCTGAAATGTATTACCTGGGTGTCTCACAGACAGACAGACACACACACACACACACACACACACACACACACACACACACACAGAGGGAACCATCCATTCGGACTAAGGAATACCTTATTTCCTTATTTCAGTTTGATTGCTTGGGGCTCCCATTCTCTTCTGGTTGTAAATCCTTACTCTTTCCTATTAGATAGTTTTTAAAATTAAAGTCAAATAAAAGAGCTCCGAAGATACTTTGAGGAATTCATAAACCCTGCCGCGGCCAAGCGGACATCCCTGGCGTGTCATTACACTGCTCTCGAGGGTTCTTTCCGCTGACCACTGCTCTGAGCCGGAGTCGGGACCCGCCCCTGCTCACGGTGGAGGGGGGCAGCCTGGGGGGCCGTGCCGAAGGCCACAGGCCCTTTCAGGGACGCGGACTGAGAGGAGGAGAACGTGGCGAAGAAAGGATGGAGGCCCCTGCTCCGGGAACAGGGTTAAGAGCGCACAGCAACGTGTGTTATGAATGAGGATGAGACGGTGGCTCTCTTTTGGGGTGCAGACCTCACTGGCAGGTGTGACCGGAGGTTGCTGTGAGCCGTGGGGCGTGTGTGGGAGATGTGCCAGAGGACCAGGGACAGGCAGGTGTCCTGGCTTTTGGAAACCGTGGTGCAGGAAGCCGGACAGAAACTATGGAAAGGTGAGCTTGATTTTGATCTCTGACAAGAATTCTTGTCTACACAATTAAACAGATAGTCTGTGCCCAAGCTTAGGAAAAAACAAATTGTTGTTAAGTTGGACTCTTTTCTTTTTTCATGAAGCTTCTAGACGGACAGGCCAAGGAGAAGACATGGCAGGGCACGTACAGATCTCAGGGCTACGTCTCTGGTGGTGTCTACGCGGACCCGATGGAGGCATGGTGAGGAGATGGCGGCACCCTGGGCCGACGCTGTCGGTCAGGACGCAGACGGAGACGGGAGAAGCCTGCTCCTCGTCATGAGCCAAACGTGCACCGAGGGGCTAGTACACGCCAGACCCAGCGGGCACTGGGGCGGGAGCCACGCGTGTCCCCTGAGAGGCGACTCAGGAACACAAATGTCTGGCCGCCAGGTGCGCGGCCTCGGGTCGAATCACGTGACCTTTCCGTCTCCTCAGCTGCACGAGCGGGCGGCCTGACGCGCCAAGGCCACAGGGCAGACCGCTGTGCAGAACGGCACAGGGGCCGCTACGTGGACAGGCTCACGGGTGGCGTGATCCTCAGCGGGACAGTTAAGGGTCAGATGACGAGAGGTAGGATGGACACACACACACTCACACCCCTCTGCAGGCGAGTGCACAAACACACGGGCAGAGGCGGGACTGAAAGGTCCCTCTCACAACGTGAGATTATGTTAACGAATTAAATCAGTCACGTGCTTATGCTGATCCGTTTACGTTGGGAGAATATTCTGCATCAATGCAGAGTTCGATCATTTCCTAGGATTCAGAATGTCCCCCCCGCCCGCCCCAGGTGGATTTCTTAGCATCCTTAGAAGACAAGCAGCTTGTTGGAGTCCCGTGTGGACGTCCCCCACCCCTCGCCCCGCCCGGGGACCACTCAGCGACGGGCCCCCGCACTCACCGCCAGGTACTGCGGGGTGAGTCCGCCCAGGCCCGTCAGGTTCCCCCAGGTGGCAGTGTTGAGCTGCTGCATCTGCTGTGCCAGCTGCTGCTGGAGGCGCCTCTGCTCCTTGTCCTTCTGAGTGTCGGCGAACTTCACCACGATGGGTGAAGAGCAGCCCTGTGGTCAGACACAGCGAGAGTGAGGGGGTTACAGCCGGGCCATCCTCGCGCGACACTGCGCGCTGCCGCTCGCTCCCTGACCTATCCTAGAACACATGGAGGTGTCCGGAGCGGTTTTTTAAAACGGTCTGATCCTCCTCCTTCTCTCCTGCATAATCCCAACGACAGAAAGTTCCAGCACTGCCACTGGCTTCTCTGGGTATCGGGTGGTCCGTGAAGCCATCTGCTTTCTGGCTCTGATTACTACCTACTCCCCTGCCTGTCCTTCCTTCCTCACGTGACTTCCTTCGCCCTCGCCGGGGCCTCCTCGGAGGTAAGAGACCCTATCCATGTCCCCTGCCTCAGCTTCGCGCTTCCCCCTGTCTGCGCGACAGACCTGGTCTGCGTGTCTGTCTGTCCTCACGTGTGGGCAGGGGACGAGGAGAGGGAACAGAAATGTCTCTCACTCGTTTGTTCCTTCACTTTCCCATGGTCAGCTATGCGTTTCTGAACTGCGGAACTGTGGGGATCGTATTGATCTATTGATCCAGCAGAATAATCAGGAGAAGGGAACTTGTTTCAGAAACGTGGACGAAGGAAGGAGACATTCAGAGAACCACAGGCACTGAGCAGCGTAATAGTTCCCATGTTTTGGGACAGATCGCTCTTCCTTCTGGATCACATCTACCCTATCCACAGTCCCCAGAGCTACTGAAAATCGGAAAAAAAAAAAAAGATTGGGAAAAAAAAGAAATAGTATAGTGTCGTCAAAGGAGATATTTCTTAAACGGCAGGAGGAGTCTACTCGGCTTCTCATCTGTCTTCACCTTCCTTGCAGCTGCTATAAATTTTCATTTCCCCTCTAAGGCGAGCAGGGGCCAAGGTTACACAACGGGGCGATTGCCGCTGGACGCGGGCAGAATCGCTGGGGAAGAGCGGGCCGGACACTGCCGAGTCCTCCGGGCCGAAGCGCCTTCTAACCACTGCACTCGGCCAGCACTCGGCAGAGGCCTCCTCTCCTCCTCCTCAGTGTGGCCTGCCTACACGGTTCGTCACAATTAAAGCTGTGAGATTCTGCTGAGGTAAAAAGTAGTAATTCTACCCCAGTGATTAAAAAAAAAAAAAAAACGAAAAAAAAACCACCACCAATTTTTATGGAGACTCGGCATGATAATGGACCTCCCTCACGCCTCCCTGGAAAGTTTTATATTCCTATGTAAATGAACTTTTCCTTTCTCTTCCCTTTGGGTCACTTTTCTTTCTCCTAGAAAACAGACTTGCATTTTTTTCCCGTCACCTTGGGTAGTTAGTGGGGATGTAACTATGAATGCGTGAGGCTATCGTGTCCGTTATTACAAAAAATAAAAAAATTTAAAAAGTGAGAAAAAATGAGGTCACCGAGCATTGGACTGCCAGTGCCTCAGTGTTCAGGTCTGGTCACCACCGTTACAGTACGGAATATTAAATGCCAGTAAATTGCATAAAAGTGGTATTTCTACCATTAGAAAAACATGCTTCATTTTTCTTCGTCTGCTCTCTTTTCCAGCACTTCACGCTTTTAAGAGGGCGAAATACTCTGAGGATGGAAATGACAGAGAAAGGGTTTTGCATGGAAAAGGGCTGTTATCCTATCAAATTTGTTCCATAACAAATTATAGCATCTCTTCCTAAGAGTACATTTACTGTTTTTTTCTTCCTTAAATATCAAAAATACGATATAAAGGCAGAAAATCAGGCCAATGATTATAGCTCAGGAAAACCATGAAAGGGAAAAATGGGATAGGGACAGGGTGGAGGACAGTGGAAAAACAGAAGGCACAATATCAAAAATTGGTTATTTTGGAGAACGTGTTCTTGTAAACAGTAACATCCATATCATTCGGAATTTGAATCTCTTAGATAATACATCTTGGTTAAAGATGTGAGCCAGAGTCCTGAGAATAATGTAATCATTAAAAAACCAAACGTCGTTTGTACAGCTAAAATGTACCTAACTGCATAATGTATAATTTTCCATTTAAGTGTCAATATTTTTTAATTAAACGAGACATTTAGGTGTCTGAGGGCCCTGTTTTTTTGAGACTAGATGTCCAGATTAATGTCAGTGTGCCAATGCGATTTTCTATAATTGAGGCATTGATGACGGAGGATCAAGGCTCGTCAGGAGTCAGCAAGCCCGTTCTCTACCCCAGAAACTTCTCCTCACGTGAGCAGAATGCTCCTTGGGTCAGGTCTGTGCCCAGTTCTGCTCTGTCCTTGAGCCCCACTCTGTGTGAACACAGGACCCGGACCCCACTACAGCTCTCTCCAGCTTCACTCGGGGGGCTCTGAGTGAGGGGACAGGGGTGACAGTGTTCCTAACACAGCTGGAAGAATTTAGGCTCAATAAGTAGCTAAGGTGAGACCTACACAGGTACAGATCACTAAATTACTGGAAATAAAAATAACTGAGACTGGAACACGTACATGGAAGAGAATACAGGTAAACACTTTCCTTTTTTTTTTTTCCTAACAGCACTTTCATTTTAATCTCCAAAGAGAAATGAGGCTGGAAATCAGACTGGACCACGACCAGCGGAGCGGCCGAGGCCCACAGGAAGGGGGCTAGGACCAGTGCCACGTACGTCATGGCATGTTGTACAAATCCCGCTAATGATCTCCTAGCATGGCTGATTTCCACCTGTGCTTGCCTTCAGGTGGGGGGTGGGGGGGAGGAGTGTCTTAAAAATGCATTGCACTGAAAGGAAAACACAGTGATTATATAAGGTATGTTAGGAATATAGAAGTCAAAATGAAGTTCCAAAAAGACAACAGGCTTTGCAATGCCGATATCAAAACTCAGAAAAGTACAGTAAACACAGAATGACAATGCCATGCACACTCCTCCCTCCCCACCACGCACCTTTCGGCTCACCGTAAAAAAAGTGGCCCACGAAACAGGACACGTAATGAGCACTTAGCTCCCAGCATGCTTTGGGAGATGCAGCATTGCAAAAAACAAACAAAACAAACAAACAAAAAGAAAACACCATCCCCCCCAAAAAAAAATTGGAGGCAAAAAAAGCTCAAACAATCAATAAAGAAGTTTTTGCAACATTACGTAAAATCGAAAAATTTTTCCCCAAAAGATGGAAAACAGAACTTCAGGTAACAGCACAAGGCCCCCCGTGGAAGAGACCGCCCACACACAGACACAGTGTACGCAGCACAGCAGCCGTGCGCTCCCGGGTGGCCACCGGATAGAACGGGATAGTGACAGCGTATCACTCTCGGAGTGCTTTTGTGCAAAGTTCTGAAAGGCCATGACCCAAATCACAGACTGGAAAGGCAGGAACGTCTATCTGCGTGGGTGGGTGGGCACCCACGCCCGTGTATGGTGTGTGGGTGTTCCCTCCGGCCACTATCTCCCAGTAGGGGACCGAATTTGAGCCTTTATGTTTTTTTGGTTATTGGTCATTTTTTTTTTTTTTTTAGTAAAGAGACAAGTCTAATTTTTCAGGGGACGCTCAGCCAACATGACCATCTTCAGTGGTTCAGAGACATGGGAGAAGCTGTTTAACGTTCTCCAACATTCTCGGTGCAAAAATACCATTCTGTTGGACCTCATAATTAAAAAAAAAAAAAGAAAGAAAGAAAAAAGAGCCCTGTGAGTTAGCACAGGGCAAGCTGCAATCTGGGGTGAGGCTGTTCAAGCTTAATCTGCGCCCACCCTCGGCTGGGACGCGGGTGTGGCCCTTCGGGGCCCACGTGGCTGCAGCATGATTCGTCATTGCGGGCCCTGGGCCACCGCAAGACAAGGCTCAAAAAATATTGGCAAGCAGGTTTCTTGTCCTAAATGCACTTCAAGTAAATAGGGAGAAAACAGAGAGAGAGGGAGAAAAGGTGATGGGGGGGGGGGAGAGAGAGAGAGAGAGAGAGAGAGAGAGAGAGAGAGAGAGAGAAAGGAGAGAGAGAGAGAAAGGAGAGAGAGAGAGAGAGGGAGGGAGGGAGGAAGAAAGAAAGGGAGGGAGGGGAGAGGGAGAATATGACTATGAATGGATGGAGAGAGAGGCGGTGAAAGTTTAAATCTGTGATTGTCATGTGAACAATCCACACAGGAGAGAATTGCGTTATCATTCCCCATCATTTGCACAAAGAAAACAAAGAAAGGGCAGATGATACAGTACCTCCATGGTCTGAGACTGATGCATGGCTTTGATTGCATTCTGTGCCATTGCCCTTGTAGAAAATGTGACAAACGCACAGCCTGTGGGAAACAAGGGGACAGGGAGCAGGAAAGACAAAAAACAACAAGACAAAAGGGTTGGACGCTTGTTAAACCAACACGACCTACGAGAACTGCCACAGGACGACACCGTTCTCAGTAGTACATGAAAATCAACACCTTCGCTCTTTGGCTTCCGCTCATTTTGCTTTGTATGCACAGTGCTGACTTCTTCTGAATCTGACCGCAGTGGAGAGATGTGGGCTGATCAGTTTATTTCTTAAATAATGGAGAGTCGGGGGGAGAAAGCTGGGTGCTCGCTTTTTTTTTTTTCTTTTTTGGCCATGGGGTTTGGAATTAGCAAGATCTAGTTTGCATTTTCTAAAATAAAAAGTTGCTATTTTACGTTTCTGCCTGAGTGATCATCTTTTCTTAGGGCACCCATAACACTAGAGCTCTAGATTTCAGATTTTAGCTTCGATTTGTAAGCAGCAAATAGTAAAACCTTCACAGCAAGGGCAAATGAGCAAATACATTCCAAGAGCCCAAAATGTCAGCAAATAAATATATCTAATCTCTTCTGGGTAGTTAAAAAAATATATATATGTATAAATATACACTGATGCCATTCAAATGCAAACCGATAGACCAAATGCTGTACAAACTAGCACTTATTATGAACAAAAATAAACGTTCTATCGCTCGGAGAAGATTTAACAGTGCATATAAAGCAAAATTCTAAAATTTGCATTGGATTTTTTATTTGTAGAGCGTCTTCATGACCTTTGAAAGTTGTGACTTCTGATAACGTAGCAGAGATTTTGACCTACAATCTAACATTCACAAGACAATGTACATCTCTCTGAGTGGCTCCTGTGGACCCCACTGAACCCTCCGTGGCTACTTTTCCTCCTGGTTCCGTGAAATAACTAGCATGTACGATGCCTCTCGCTGCTCCTCGAATCACGATGGCCGCCAGCTAGGCCGCCGCTCCAAATACATGGCCCATTGCCTTCTTCGCTAATAAAAACACTGCCTTTTGGAATTTACATTTTATTCATCATGTACCCTTGGGCTTCCTAGAGAAAAAGACTGTGAAATTAATGCAGATTCAGGCTGATTTTATAATAAAACCGCAGCGCACTAAAAGCCCCGGCCAAAGCCACGCAGACTTACTTCGCTCACGACCTCTGATGACTTATTTAAAAGAACACTGATTTTCAGCTTCTTTAGCCCTGCCCAGTTTGAACCCAGGTTTCAGAGAACAATCTAATGTTCCACTCAATTTCTTCAAAGCATTATTATTATTGCTCCTTAAAAGGTTCCCCAATGAGGCAGATCTAAACACCGAGAGGCCTGCTGTCATCCCAGAGTAAACTCAGGGAAACGACATTGTGGCCTCGGAAACGCGGGGAGGGAGGGCAGCCCCCGCCGCCGGCAAGCCCGAGAGAACGTCCTGCATCCACCCACACCCCCGGCGGCCGTCGGGCTCGCGGAAACCGATCCGATCCGTGAGCCACGAGCTATGCTTCCCGTGGCCGCTCCGCACGCGGACCCGGCGAGATCATCGCGTCGGCGCTGGGTGTCACCAGACGGCGGCGCCCGCCCTCTGAGGCCGAAGCACAGCGACGTCCGGTCACAACCACACGTCGGTGCAAGAACCTTCTTTTTTATTTTTTTGCGCTCTGCTGTGATTTTTAATGCACAAAAGCTCTCAGGGCATGGGAGATCCACCTCGCATTCACCTCCCGGTTAAACCGCTGGCCTCCTGAAGCCCGAGGTACAGCTTGCCATGGACGCTGAGACGTTCCCTACAGTCCTCGGAACTAAGAGAGCAGCCTGTGCCTGTCCTGGCTGCGGCTTCTGTCATCAGTACGAGCAATCTGGCGCCTGTCTCTAAGGCACCTGGACGATGTGCGTGACGGGGTGTGAGGCAGAGGGCGGTACCTCTACGGGCTTCCATACCGATAACGCAGCCCAGAAAGGGACAGCGTCCCAGAGTCACCACCCGCTTCCCGCAGTCGTGTCTCTCCAAAAAGGGTGTCGTTCCCACCGACATGATGGGCAGAGGAAAGGACACTGCGCGTTTCCTCCTTTCCATGCCTTATCTCGGGACGGTGGCGCGGGCGAACGCAAGTAATCTAACGGAACAGTGACCTGAGACTGTGCGGAGCCTGGACTGACTCTGCTCTTCAGAACCAGAGAGAGCGTTTCGTTCATTTCATTGGCTCTTACTGCCCAGGGCCGTGTGCCAGGCTGACAGTTTCCAAACAGAGGTTAAATGCATTAAAAAAAAAAAAACATACAAAATGTCAGCAAGCACCAATCGGGCACCGTTTACGCGTTTACTCCAGTTTTGGAACCAGCAGAAATTTTGTAAATAACAGTGAGAGAGGAATAGTAATTAACAGGTCTCCGAAGAAACGTATTAGCACTAGAACAATAACATTACATCTCTATAAACTCGACCCGTTCGTTGCCCTTTCATCTACGAAACCCGCAGTTAAAACCCGACGGATGCTTCTCATTATAAGATCCTCACCCCATCCAAAAAAAAAAAAAAATGGCCTGACAACTCTGATGACTCCTTTAACCTTTCCGCTGGATTGGCAGGGCTGCAGTGAGAGCGAGCTTGTCTCTTTAGGGGCTCTGTCAAATTCCGTGCTCAACCACTTAAAAGGGAAAATGACGGTGTCATTTATACAGTCAGAGCATTTGCTGAAAAATCTCCCTCCCTGCGCTGCCTGGGATGAAGCTAGGCACCTTCAGAACCAAATGTTCGTGGATTGGTAGCTGGATGACCTTTGTAATTTCTCTAAAACAGGGGGTCACGGGAACGTTATGACTAAGTTTCAATTTTCTCTTCGACACTGCTGACAAGGTTGTGATGGTTTTAGGATGAGGCCTCAAATCTGTGGCATTTCACTAGGATCTTACCACCACCTTATCACCAGCTCCTTCTACAGCCCCCCAGACCACTGCCCAGTGGGCAGGGGTGACTTAGATGATAACTGCCCCCTTCTCCTTCCCCTAAGCATGGGCTTCTGGGCGCAGTGGGGTTCACGGGGTCTTGACAGGACAACTGCTCTGCTCTTGTAGGGTGGTCGGTTCATGCCCCTACTTTTCTGGACTGTTGTATACGCTGTGTCTGTGGTCAGTTCTCCGCCTAGCGACCAAAATGCGAAAGAAAGTAGATCGGGGGGGAAAGACACATGTACCAAAATAATGAAGGTACATTTCTTTTTTTTTGGGGGGGGCGGAGCTGGGGGTTAGTTAAGACAGCCTGTACGTTACTGTCTTAAAACTTCTAAGTATATAATAAATAGCAAAAAAGAAAAAAAAATAGAAGAAAAATTTCCATTGGTAAATGCGGCCAACCTGCAATTCACACCTTGCAATTATCTATCGTCTCCACCGTCAGGACGCCAGAGGTTGCCAACAGAAGTGGAGAGGAGCTGAGTGCCTCTTATTTCGGTGAGGTGGCCTTCCTGCTGCTCCCACAGATCCGTGATTGACGGGGGAAAGGTTTCTCTCAGAGTAATTTCCTCCCTCAGGCAGGCTCTAAGGAAAGCGCGCAGCCCTGTCACCGGGAAGGTTCTGGAACACATCTGTCACCCTCGTCCTTTCAATGGAACGGGCATCTTCCTGCTCAGGCGCCCCGCCTCTGCTCCTGGCTGCGAGCGAGGTTTTAGAGGAGGACCTGCTCTGCACAGAAGCGCAGGCACGATGGGAGCACGTGCAGCGCGAGGGCCTCTCGCGTTCCTGCTGCTGCCACTCTGCAAGAGACGCAGCCGCCCGCTCTATCTCCACTGAAGGAAGCGTCATTTAAAATAACTCGTGCGGCAGCAAGGGGAGTTCAGTCTATGGAAAACTTGTTTGTAAGTTCCCATCCAGCCGGAAAAAAAAAAAAAAAAAAGATCACGAGGCAGCCAGTTTCCCTCCCTGTACCTCCTTTAGCGGTGGCAGGGGTTATCAGACATGCGCCGTCGGTGTAATAGTGGATCATCAAAACGGACGCTCTGACGCGCCATCCCCAACGTCTACTTAAGACCGGCTGGAGCGGCCGTTCGTTCACGGCACCCGAGGTTAAGGGCAGACCAGGGCTTAGTAGTTGGCAAAATCTCATTCCTGAAATGGGACTGAAGGCCTGTATTCGGACAAAGACAATAAGATGCGATCAATCACCCCGGGGGCATCCGATCAAAGTTGCTACGTGTCCGGATGCTTAGGTGCCATCCACAGGGGCAAGTCTGAAGTCTCGGGATCCAAACCGAGTCCCCTGCTGTGTGCATGTTTTAAGGGTTTTGACTCAGCCCTACCCAAACATCCTGACCAGATTAACAAAAAAAAACAAACGAGGATTCATGGCTGAATCCAGTTTGTGCTGGCCAGCATCCCTACAAAGATCGCCAGTTCATTTGTCAAGGGTTTTGGCAGGAGAATGCTGGAACAAACACCATAAACACGGCTAGAATATTCTCCAGCAAGCGGACAGCTACCTTAAATGGCAGTGAAGATGCGACTCCAGTTTACGGGAAAGAAACACGGAATAAATTTCTTCATTGTCTTTGGGCTACAGATATTCGGTTACCATGGTGCAGAAGACTCTGTAAACTACACCCAAACAGTCCGCGCTGACTGTGGGATTCTGGGTAAGTGGGGACACGTGCATATCAGGAACGTCAACGTGGTAGGATAACTCTCATAAACGCACCGCACCGGCTCAGAAGCCTCAAGCTTCGGTTCTGAGAGCAAACAGCTTGCTGGACGGGCCGTGTGTGGGCTCGCGGCTGCTGGCGTCCCCATCGGGGGCTCGTGCGGCAGCCTGAGGGGCTGATCTGCCATGGCGGGAGCCGCCGAGGGTGAGGGAGGTGCTTGAAAGCTCCTCGAACCAGGCGGGAGGGCGGAACGGGCTGCTGCCCGCAGAGGGGAGAGCGGGCGTGTGGATGTGGGCGCACCGCGCAGCCAGCGTGGGCCGGGGCCCTGCTGTGTGCGGGTGGCTTCGCTGTGCCCGCTGGGGGTGGGCGCTGTCTCCGGGGTCACAACCACTTCCTGGGCGAGGGCAGGGTCCGCTCTGGGACCCGGCGCAGACCGGGTGCTGGTGAGCCGTGAGCTGGCCGGTGGTCTTCCCTGCCAACAGGCGGACCACGATTGTTTTTTTTTTTAAAAGGGAGCGACTCTGAGAGCACAGCAGGGCTCGACAGGTACGAAGCTGTGGGTCCTGGCAGCTCACGAGTCAGGCTCCGTGGGGGAAACCGAGTCGACGAGCTCGGGGAACGCTCCGCTAATACCTATCAGGGAGGAGGCATTTCACCCACTGGTGTGGCAGAGAATAACACGGACGCCCGTGGGAAGCCGGAAACACTAACACTCCCTTTGTCATCATCACTCCCGTAGCTCAACTGGGAAAAGCAACAAAAACCCCCCCCAAAAAAACCCCCGTGACCCTCCCGTGGCGCCTCCCCCTCACCGTGACCCAACGGGTTGCCCTACAGCCTTCTGATCGCCTGCTTCATGCCACAGGCAGCCCGGGAAGGCGCGTCTCGGAGCCGCCGAGCTTGACTCCGCCTCACTCTCGGGCCCTCAGCCCTGACACCGCGGGGCCAGCGGCCGGCGCGGAGGCCGGAGGTGCTGAGCGCCCTGTCTCCGCGGCTCCGCCCGCGGGAGGCGGTTATTAGCACCTGATTTAGAGCTGCCGTTCCTTAAGGAAAGCAGAGCCCTGGCGTGGCGGGGACTCGGTCCCTGAACAGACACTCTGACTCGGGAGCGGTCCCCGCCCCCGGGAGTCCCTGCGCCCTGCTCAGCGGAGACTCGCCCCGCCCCGTCTGCCCTCACGCTTCGGAACCAACCGTCACCCGTGAGGATGGTCTTTTTTGCCATAGGGGATGCTCACCAGCTCGCCAGAAATTACTTCTCCATTAAAAAAAAAAAAAAAAGAAAAGGAAGGGCAGGGAGGGAGCGTCCACCCTCCACGCGGAGCCGGCGTTCGCACGAGCGTCCCCCAGGCCGAGCCTGCGCCCGGCGCTGGCTCCTCCACCGCATGGCCGCTCGCCGTGGCCACACGCTCCCGCCAAGTCCTGTGTCCAGCTCTTCCTCCCTCAGGACACCTTACCTGCGGACATAGCTCCTGTCTGCTCGGGGAGCTCTGGACGCCGTGGCACCAGCGCCCCTCGGGACGGCCCCCACTGGACGGAGGAGGCAGTGGGGGGGGGCCGTGCTGCACGAACGGCCCCCCCCCCCCCCCGGGCACAGCGGGGACAGAGTGGTGCCTTCCTGGCTCAGGGTCAAGGTCTCCCTGCTAAACCCCACGGATAAGACACCTGCTCGAAAACATCTTCCACACCACCAACCAGTGATGCCCGAACGCCGGGGTCCCCGACCCCCTGGCTGTGGACAGTCGCGGGCTGTGGCCTGTCAGGAACCACACAGCAGGAGGCGAGCGGCGGCAAGTGAGCAAAGCTTCACCTGTGTCTGCAGCCGCTCCCCAGTGCCAGTGTCACCGCCTCAGCTCCGCCTCAGAGCATCAGGGACTAGACGCTCACAGGAACACCGGTCCCCGGTGCCACAAACGCTGGGGACCGCGGCCCTGCGAGAGGGGCAGGGCAGATACTAGGACTGCTGCCGTTTACAAACGGGGAAACTGAGGGAGGGGGGCGGGAAGATGGACTGACGGCAGGCTCGTGGCACGTCAGGGCAAGTCCTGGGACAGGGTCCCGACGTCGCTGGCCTCCGAGCCACTGTGAGGGTCACTAGGAGCGGTCGGGGGGCTGCCTCTGTTCCTCCTCCAGCCACGCGCCTCGGCGCACGAAACACCCAGTGACGACACTGAGGGGCGATGAGAACCATCATGGGAGGGAACGGTGGCTCTAATTATGACGTTGGCAGCAGGAAAGGGGCTGTAGAAATATTATCGTTCCCTGCTTAGTCTATCCTTCGTGCGGCCGCCCCCGGCAGGCTCTCCCCTGGCTCGTCGGCCTGAGGGGGCCCACGTCTGCCGTAACTGCACAAGGACCAGTGATGGAGCGCAGTGAGCCCGGGTGTGAATCCACTGGGAGGGCACAGGGGGACGCGGACGCGGTCCCAGTGTCCTGCAGGTGAGGCTGTGCGGGAGGCAGGGGCTGCGCGGGAGGCAGGGGCTGCGCGGGAGGCAGGGGCTGTGCGGGCAGCGGGTGAGGCTGCGCGGGCATCCAGGGCTGTGCCCTCGCCAGCACGATGGACCGTTTTTGGGTGAGGCTGGCATTGGCACAGTGGCCGCAGAGGAGCCTGAGGCACCGGGCCTGCTGTTCAGAGACCCCCTCACACGCTTGCCCCCCCCACTTCAGTTTCCCCCTAGACCCCCCCCCCGTTGGGAACTGGGGGATGTGGGGGAGCACTTCGGTCCCCTGGGCCTGTGACGCCAGCAGCTGCCGTCACGAAGCGTCGCGTCTCGACGTCAGAAGAGCAGACACTGCTCCTCGCGTGGGGCTGGCGTTGGGTGAGACTAGGGGACGGGAAGGCCACGCTTCGAGGCGCGTGGGCCGTGGGGTGGCAGCGCCGTCCGGAACCAGAGCCGAGGGGCGAGGAGCCGCCCCCCGCCGGCCCGGTGGGACCCCCGCTGCCGACTCCGCGAGCAGAGCGAGAGCCTCTGCGTTGCCCGGGCACAGACTTGTCAGAGCGAAAGCCGTTCTGCGTGCTCGCTTTCAGATCGGCCTCCCTGCGCTGATGGGGACGCTGCTGTCCGATGAGTGTTAATGCCCGGTGACAGCCCTCACGAGCGACTTAAGGAAGGGGGCATGCGGCATTGCCACAGGGGACGGCGCACGTGGAAAGGACAGTTATTTCCAACTACTCCGTGTAGCCGCTTGCAGAAACACTGGTTTTCGTCAATGCTCAGGGCCACAGCCTCTGCTTCTCTCGTGGTGACAAAGAGAAGCCCACGTCCTCCTTCTGCACGGAACTCACCGCCCTGTCCCTAAGCAGACTCCCTGCTCTCAGGCCTCCAGCAGTCTGGCCTTTAAGAACGAAACCCTGGCACCCCGAAGCAGGCCCAGGGCCCGCGGCCGCCCCTGCCCCGTCCCCCTGGGAACGCGATGGCGTCTCCCGTGCCCTTCACCTCTTGCTGCCCACACCTCACGCTGCTCAGCCACAGACAGAAAGCCAGAGCTAGGATGAAAACACCGCATACTCTCTCTCTCCTCCTCCCCGTCTCTCCCTCGCCCCCCACCCCAGCATCTACTCCTATCTGAGACTGAGAAGCAGCGTGGGACAAACAGCAGGGCCGGCTGCCGGCTTCCCGTCCGACAGTGACACCCTGAGCTTTATGATGAGCCATAAAAGGTGATTGTCAGTAAAGGCGGCCGTTTCGGCAGCGGTGAGCTCAGGCTGGCGGCCTCAGCCGCGCCGCGCGGGGCGCACGGCCGCGGGGCCCCTGGCTGCGTGCGGTGGCTACCTCTCCCTCGCCTGCGACACAACCCTCGGTTCCCGCGAGCACTCCGGGAAAGGGGCTCCGGGGACAGCACACTCACCGCGGCTCAGCCCGTCGGGGCCCCGCAGGATCCGGCACTCCTCGATCTGGCCGAACGGGGAGAACATCACCCGGACGTCGTTCTCGTTGCACTTCTTCGAGACCATCCCTATGAACAGCTTTCTGTCTTCCACGGCTGCGGAGGAGAACAGCGCGTGAGCGGCGGCCGCTTCCTCCCTGCCCTTGGAATCCACGCTTCGTGGCCACGTGGGACTGAGCCGGGGCGGGGCGGGGGGGTCCCCAGGGCTGACTCTTTTCCCCGGGAGAGGGAGAACAGCAGGAACAGGAGCAGGGGGACAGGAAACGGAACTTTCAGCAAAGCCGTGGGCCGAAGAAAACGTCCCTCTCCCCGATTTCAGATGCCGACCCGGACGAGCGCAGGGGACCAGAGGGGCTCGTTTCCCAGGAGGCCGCGGGTGACCCCGTCCTCAGCGTGGGCTCTACCGCCCTGAGCGGGGCTGCACGTGTGGTCTGCACGTGACTACGGAAGAGGACGGTGACCCAGGACCGGGAACGGGGCTGTGGCTGCTCCAGAATCCTGTCCAGAGGCCCCGTGCTCGTAACCATGTCCCAAAAACACAGCGAGCGGGAACAGCCCACCTGCTCGGAGGCAGGACTCCTGACGAACAGAAAGGAACTCCGGGTGTCACGACAACTTGGAAAGTGATGGGGGCAAAGACGGGGAGGTGTAACCCCAGAGGGCCTGGAGACGTCCCCCAACATCGACGTGCTGTGCCCAGGATGAACGGCCTACGTCTGACCCCAAAGGAGCGATTATAGCCACGCCCAGGACAGCGTGGAAGGGACGGCAGTGCCTCTGTTTCTGGAGGGGGCGGAGGACCGGATTTCCTCACGTAGACGCAGGGTCTAAACCTAAGCAGTTCTGCTTCCTCCTTTCAGAGTAAGTGAGCTACCAACGGTACCCCCGGGAGCCAGTGAGGGGGCAGACGGTCAAGGGCGGCACCCATCCAAGCACTGGAGACACGAGGGGCCTGCGAGAGGGGCTTCCTCCCCGTGCGGGTCAGTGACACCCACGCCCGGGCGGCCTCACCAGCCCCCTTCCCACGGGAGAGCACGTGGCAGGGGCCTCTGGAACCGGAGGGCGCAGTGGGGAAGGACCATCCTAGTGGTGGTTTGTACGGTCCTCCCTCCCACTCGTAAACGTGAAATTATATTCTGTTTATTCTGATCCTGAAGAGTCTGGATTTAGTTCTAGACAAACGCGAATGATACATTCCCGGTCGGCCTTTGGTCTCAGTAGTCAACCTATAATAGTGGTATTCAGCTGAAACGATTTGTAGGTTTTGAGCTTTAGGGGGAATATGATACTAAATGTGCAGCTCCTGAGCCAAAACGTTTTTGTTTGTTTGTTTGTTTGTTTTTTTCACTAAGATGAGTAGTAAGAGAATGGAAACCATGCAGGCAGTTCTGACTTCCTCATCGTCATGAAGGGTGAACTCAGACCGGCAGGGAGATGGACGATAATTCTTGATTTTTTTCAATAACAAGTGTTAACAAAGAAAAAAAATTGAAACCTATACCATCCATGTGCTATTCGAAATGCTAATTTCTGTGTGTGTGTGTGTGTGTGTGTGTGTGTGTGTGTGTGTGTAGAAGAAACTGGATGGTTGCCACCTTTCGCTCTCCGGTTTTAACAGCTGGGGGTGTCTTGCTTTAATGGTAGAAGGGGGATAACTACACACATCCAGCTTTCTCCTCCCTTAAGTTTTCCTGATTTTTCCAGTGAACATTTATTCATACAATTGCTTCTTGGGATTCTTATGCTGAGGATCCCCAAGCAGCTTTGTCAACATTTTAAGTAAATATAATGATCTTGAATGCACTCAACTTTTCCACCAATGTTTGATAAATTTCTTGGTGGGTTTTTCCTAAGTGTTCGTGGCAGTATCTCACTCATTTAAAAAAAAAAATTCACAAGAATGCTGATTGCTTCAAGAAACCTACCACATTCGTAGTATTCGCCTAAGTGCCTTAGGGGAATTAAAATGAAAGAATTAAAAGGTCCCTGCCCTCTTAGGAAAAGGTCTACTTTTCTTCAGGAAGACCAATGCGTGAGGGCGGGGGAAATGCTTTCACGCACAGAGTGTCGTACAGGTGGGGTTGCCGCCAGCAGCAGCAGCAGCAGCAGAACCGGAAGGTTCTCTCGGCCAGCGACCATTTCATCCCGTGGTTTAAATAAGAAAGGGTTAATATCCGAAGTTTGGGGAAGAGAAACTTCAGTTTTCAAAGATCGCCGACTGCAAGCCTGTGCTAACACCCCGGCATGTCACCTGTCAAAGTCACACCTGGATTTGGGGCGTCCTGAATTAATTAACAACTTCCCAAAGTGTTGGTGCTAACATATGGCATTTAATTACTGCCTGCGAATCTGCGAGTCTCCCCACTTTGAATTTCAAAACTGTTTCTCCGTCTTCCAGTCAGTCAGACAGGGACTGGGTGGGGAGTACCCTGTGATTCCCGGCTCTTCACCCTCCCCGGCCACAGTTAGCGACCTTGACTCCTGCAAGCTCTGAACTTGACCTGTGGACACGGGGGGTTTCGGAGGCCCCAGGAGATGGGGCTTGAATGGCGTTTCTGCACTGGAGGCTTTAGGGACCTCTGATGGGTGGTGAGGGTGGAGGGTTTAGAGCAGGACGGATTTATGCTCTGTCTACAGAGTCAGAAGCAATCCTCCTAACCAGGACCATGGCCTAAGAGTGAACACCCACCGAGACGCCCAAGCACCTGGGAAGCAGAGGCAGCCTCTGTGCCTCACGCATCACGCACGGCCGGATGGCCTTCCAGCCCCGCACCTGTCTTCAGGCGCCAGCCCCGAGCAGCCGGTGCCTCTCCCCGCACATCGATGCAGGAGTAGAAGCTGGAAGGGGACCTTCCAGTGATACAGAGTCACGGAGAGTCACTATGTTTGCGCCGGCGTCTGCGGGGTCCCGAAATCCACACCCCCGATGCCCTCCCTGCACCATCTCTCGACTCCGTGTGGCAGAAGAATTACAAAAACGTTGCATTCTTTCGAAATGTAGGTATCGACTCTGTGTGTTGTTCTCACAGGCCCCGGCGTTTTCTTGCAAATGCGGTGGGTTTATTTTTTTTGTTGTTGTTCTTGTTGTTTTTTTTGGGGGGGGGCACCTGGCACAGCAGCAGCAGGAAGGCCGGGGCGGCATCAGTGAGTGTGCGGAAATGTGCTAGAGGCTGCAGCTTCGGCCAGAGCCGATTAGGAGGGCGGGGCACAGGAAGCCGGAGGGTCGGGAGCCCGTTCTAGGAGCTGCTGATGTGCGAGGCGGATCGAAGAGCCGACCAACATCTCCGGGCTCACCACGGAGGCCCCCTTTGTCACGGGCAAAGCTGGAGAGACTGACGGCACCTCTGGAATACATCGGTCCATCACTAATTATACATGTGACGAGCAAGCAGCCCTTTTCTTGCTCAGCAAACACAAAGTTTAGACATCCAAACACAGTGATGATGACATCAATCTCTGTCTGGCTGTGAGGAGCACTGTGTGCGCCCCGTAAATGCCGGCGAACCCCATCCAGGAGCACTTAGGGTCTCCCCACGCTCCCTGCACGCCCGCAGGAGCTCTTCCGAGCCTCCGGGCCGAGGAAACCCGTGAGCCCTCTGAGCTCGGGGAGCTGTGCTGACCCGTCCGAGCCGCCATGTGGAACCAGAAATGGCTCGCCACATTCACCACTTGCTTTGGAAAATCATGCATTTCTCCTGACTCCGCCATCAGATCCGAGGAGAACCTTGAACACGTCACGGCTCAGCAAGGCGAGGTTCCCCTGGCACCCCATCCAGAAGAGCCCTTTAAAAACAGTTTTCTGTCCGTTTATACTTTTTCACCTTTTTTTTTTTTTTTTTTTTTAAACAGGAGATAAAGATGGATCCACAGAGCAGAGGGAGAACTGGCCCGGCGAGAAGGTCGGGCTCCTCCTTCGTGTGCAAAGGTCCACACTGGGCTGCAGACAGCCCTTGGCCGGCAGTGCCCGCTTCGGAGGGCTGGGAGCACGTCAATGCCTGCACATGGGCCATGTCCGCCATGGGCCGGTGCCGCGCTCAGCCACGCGGCCCTGTGCGCCCTCAGCAGCAGTCACAGGACGCGGTCAGACGCCAGACCCCTGCGGCCCGCTCTCGCAGCTGGCGAGGTTACCGAACGTGACCAAGGGCAGGGTCAGGGGTCAAGTCCAGGCTCCTCGACGTCATTTTAATGGCGCTTCCTGCGCTCCTCTGTGAGAAGCGGCATTGCGGGGTGCTGTCCCCTCTCAGCAAGCCGGCGCCCCGCCCCACGGACTCGGGGAGCCTTGACGGCTATGGTTCCAGACCCGTGGCTGACATCACCCACGGCGCCCGGGGTGGACGCTGGACAGAGAGGGCACGGGCTGTTCCGAGTGCCCGTGGCCGTCCTATAGCAACGGGGTTTTACGGTGAGGCTCGCGCCTGCACGGCAGGAAATGCCAAAAGAAAAAAAAAAGAGAGAGAGATCCCTCCACGGTTCTACTGTTTGGGTATTCCAGGTCAAAACACTTCCAACCGAGTTCTCTAACTGGTCACCTCTTTACGACTAGGACCTACGGTTCAGAAATCAGATAAATTCTTTTCCGCCGACGTCCGCCTTCCGTGGCCCCTGAGTGACGGGTTTGTACAGCCTTCAGCACGTTTTGGTGGCTCGAGGCTCCCGGAGAACCTTCGGCGACAGGATCCGTCCCGAGAACACGCAGTCCCTCCCTCCCAGGAGCGGAGGGGACCGTGACCCCGTGCGCCCAGAGCCACCGCGTGGCCTTGCGCACGGCAGACGAGCTCCGTGCGGCGCCCTGTGAGGCCAGGGGACGACGGGGACGGCAGAGGGGATCGGCGTCCTATAGACAGACACGCTCTGTCCCTTCCAAAGCAGCGCCACGAACATCCCGCACCCGTCTTAAAAAAAAAGAAGGCGGTCCGAGGGAGGCGGTCACCCCGTTCTTTCACGAGTGAGGACGTGAGAGGCTGGTTTCTCCGTGACTAGTAGGTGCTGTGAGGTCGGCGGGCCGAGTGGAAGCTCCGTGAGGTCAGGCCAGGGCCTTCCGCAGTCTTTTCTTCTTTTTAAAATTCATCCCTGCAGCCCCGGCCAGCGACCCGCCCGGCACGCAGCGAGTGATCCGTGAGTAACTGTCGAGTCACGAAGGAACGAAGTGACCTGACCGAGGTCCCGCACCAAAGCAGCGGCAGACTCTAGACCTCCCGGCGCCGAATGCCACGTCTGGGACTCAGCGGTGGCGGGGACAGGGAGTTCCCTCCCAGAGAGGCGAGCGGCTGACGAGAAGCTGGGGGCCGGGGAGCAACGCGCTGGCGTCCGTCCCCGACACGCGGGCCGGGTGCCAGCGGCCCGCGGTACGGCACGGACTGCCCTTCCGAGAGGCCGGGACACGGGACGCACCGCGATCAGCAAAGAAACACCTCGTGGAGAGACTCAGAGCCCGCTCGTCACTTACCTGTGTGCGGAGAGCAGCTCCCGGAGAGCGTGGCTTCCGCCCTGATTACTAATGAATGAGGCGCAGAGCTGCCGGGGGCGAGGGGGGTGGCGCAGGAAACCGTGCTCATGCCAGGCGGCTGGGACGGGGCGGGGGAAGCTCCGGGGTGGGAGAAGGAGGGAGAGCCCTTTAGCAACCATCTCAGGAAAACTCCGAAACAAAACAGGGGCGGGAGGTGGGTAAGAATGGAAGCAAACACTTAGAGAGAGACGTGCCCTGGAGGGTCGGATCTCGGTCACTCCCCGCACCGCGTCGCACGCGTGTTTCTGTGCCGCGTGTGCGTTCATTTAATCAGCGGGCTGAATTCCCAGTGAACGGGGGTGCAGATGCACCGGCACCGTTCAGAGACGTGCGCGGCGGGCAGCGCCGAGCCCCACGGGCACCGCGGGAAGCAGCGGACGGACGGCAGCCGAGGTCTCCGTGGGCCGCCCGTCCCGCTCCGTCCCGCTCCGTCCTCCCCACCCGGGGGCCCGGGCTGCTCTACGGGAGCAGATTGGCCAAGGACCAGGGGCCCCACAAAGCGCCCCCACCCGAGGAGGGACACGGGGAACCATCTCGGGCAGCACCGTCACAGACCTCACAGCAGAGGCAGGAGCGTGCCGGCCACGGGGTGCGTGTCCCGGAGGGGTTCTCTCTGCCTCTCCAGGAGGAAGGCCTGTGGTCACCGCACCTCCCCCCGCCCAGCAGCTGACTTTCCCGACATACGGAAACAGACGTGACACGAGACAGTGGGTCGCCACCTACCGTTGGACTTCTCACTGTCTGCAGGCTTCATCTGAATGGGATGATGCATCTAAAAACACAAAAGCGAGAAAGCAAAGGCAGAGTGAGCAACCTTCAAAACAGTCTCAGAAACCCCCCGGCATTAAACTTGACAACAGAATTGTTAAAAAGACGCCCGATAACAAGCCCTCTCCCGGGTGAAGATGACCACAGCAGACGCAAGCCCGTTTCACATTCGGGAGCGAGTCACGGGGCTCTGGGACGCAGCGTTTCTAAAGCCTGGGCTCTGTCCACACGCCTGAGTTGGAAACCTGGTTCTGACCCTCGACGTGGTGGCTGCCCGTTTCTCAGAGGTCACCCTGGTCCTGCCACTCATCTCATTGCAGCTACGCGACCTGGGGTGAGTGTCTTAACCTCTCTGGGCTTCGGTCTCCTCATCTATCAAACAAGGCGGGGGGGGGG